>JAOVVH010000012.1:4068634-4079160 GCA_028566435.1 Scorpiodoras heckelii
AGGTATTCCTAAACTACACAAAACCAGTGAAGAGCAAGACATAGCCAATACAATAACTGCTGTTGAAAGAGGTGGGTACCTTGGCTTGCCTTCCATGTGTCCTGGATGATGGTGGGTCGAGTCAAGCTGTACTTGAGGCCCAAAGGGCTATGGGTATGCATCAGGTTTAAAACATTGTCATCAGGTAGGGAGGGGCTGGACCATTTTTGGCTTAGTAGTCCAGTATCAGGGTCATCATGTCTGATGCGAGCTGCTACAGGAATACAGTGAAGGATGCACAGCAACGGAGTGACATGGATGAACTTGGGAAGGTTGAATACAAGTCGGGCTGCAGCATTCTGGATCAGTTGCAGGAGCCTGGGGGCTCACACAGGAGGGCCAGCCAGGAGGGTGTTGCAGTAGTCTAGTCTTGAGATAACGAGACTGAACAAGTACCTGGGTGGCCTCCTTTGAGAGAAATGGTCAAATTAATAAAACACTATAAAAAAATAACACTCATTTTCTGGCAGAAAGGGTACCATAAAATGTCTGTAAAAACAGTAATTATCTTTAGCATAGTTAACATCTAAAATTAAAAAAAGATTTTAAAAACCAAACAAACAGCAAAAAAAGATAACTTATGTAAAGTGAAAGCATTGGAGACAGTTGGCAATCGGGTGTTTTGCTCAACAGCACTTCACACATGCCCTTCCTGGAGTTCAAACCCACAACTTTCTGTTCACAAGGCTATTTTCTTAACCCCAAGCCCACTGCTGAGCTATACCTGCCCTTCTAAAAACCTCCATAAATCGATATGACCATAAATACCATTTTACATAGAAAAAAATATATTTTGCATTACAAAAGCCCAAGTTTAAATAAACTGTCAGAAGATTTGGAGAAAAAAAATCTATCAAAATTTGTTTTTTTATTTAAATACGTTAATAAACTGGTGAAATAAAGACATTTTCCAGGTTATATGTACTCTTATATCGTGCAACTGACAGAAAATGCTGTTACTTTTTTAGTTAGTTTTGTTAAAAGTGTCATCTAAAAGCTGTTAAAAATATATTAAAAAGATAAAAAAGATATTTAATGTTTTCCATTTATGCAGATTTTTTTGTTGAATCACATTAGACACATTTTAATAAACAGTTTATTCTTGTAATTTTATTATAATTTACTCTCATTTTAAAAAACAAGGAAAACCTATAAGTTTTACTGTTGAAAAACTGTAAAAAGAATATTTCTTTTCTTCAGCGTACATTTGCTGTGAATGAGAGTCTGGTTTGCTTTAAATAATTTTAAAGGCACTACACTTTAGTAAGTGACAGCTCATGTTATTAAAATAGTAAGCTGAGTGAGAGACAGGGTTTTGTTGTTGTTGTTGTTTTTTGTTTTTTTTTTCTTTTACTGCAATTCACTTCTGTCTATCCGCAGTGATTAAATATCCACAGCAGCTTTTAAAGATGACTTTAATGAATTCTGCATCTCCAGTACAGGGATCAGACACACGTTACAGGTTTGACTAAAGACATTCTTTTCAGGTTGAGTTAATAAATAGGTTCACCTTTCTTCAAAGTAGTTCTTTGATTTGCTTCTAAAGAGAAAATACTTTTATAAAGCTGTGAAAGTGGAACAAGACGTAATAGGCAGTCTGACATTTTCATTCTGCTTTATGTTTTGTGCTCACTAACCGTAAATGGACTCCTGTGGTGTATGAGTTCAGTCACACTGACACAATAACATTCAACTTTCACTCACAGCATGCATCAACTTATCCAAGAGCTAAAGTACTAACTAAAGAACTAAAGAAAAACAGCATGCTAATAATGTTTTTTGCAGGTCAGCTGCAGTTTAAATTCATATGTATTTTGGTGTACATTGGTGTATGTTTGGGTGAAATTTTCACTCCATTTTAATGAACAGTAACATTATGCGTATATTTTGTGAAGTATTTTAGTGAAAGCTATGCTGTGTATGAATATTCGATAATCTCTCTGCCTGCTTATTATGTCTGCACCAAGCTGTCTACAGTGATACAAGTTATGTTCTGCAGCGACACATTAATCACCACTAGCATTTTTGCCTTTGACCATTTGTTCTCCTTTCCAGCTGAGTTGATGCAGCTGTTAGTCCATACATGCAGCCTGGCATCGGATGAATTAGATTATTAATTATTGCTGGTATCTCCAACAGTGCATACTGTACAGTGTTTTAAATTATCTGATTCAGTACTACTGAGAACTGCTCTGGTTCATGGTGAGGTACATGGTGGTAATGCAAGTAATCTGGGATACAGTATTACTAAAATCTTGTTTGCACTGTTCAGCTACACCAGGACTAGACACACGTCATAAATACGCTATAAGAGTGATGCAGTGTTCAATTTCTTACTACCACCACTGTGTTGAAAAGGCCTTTGAAGTTAAGCTTCAGAGAGAATTGATGCAGAATTCAAAGATGCCCTCACTATTTTGCACACACAAACACACACATACACATACACACACACACACATGCATGCACACATACTGTACATCTTTATGCTGTACTTCCCCTACCTCCTGCTGTTTCGGTCTACCTAATCTTAATGAATGTTTCAGTGAAATGTCAAGAATTTAATGTCATGAATCATACATCATGAAAATCTGTTTAAAATACTACTGAACACTTTTTTGGTATGAATTTACACTTATTCTTATGGTTGAATCATTACAATTACACTCTAAAGTATTCTTGCTGCTTTAAAACAGAAGGGATCATTTAAATACATTTTAACACACACAGAGTATAAAACTTACAACATTGCATTTCCAACAAAAAATCAGAAAGACTACGAGGGTGAGTCAAAAATTATCCGCACTCTGGCTGTAGAATTTGTATTAATCAACTTTCAAAAACGACAAATGCATCATTTTTTCAAGATAATCTCCCTGTTTTTCAATTCACTTTGTCCATCTGTCAACAAGCTTTCCTCATTAAAAAAAAATGTTTTAGGCTGAGCTGCGAGCCACGAATTCACCGCTGTCTTCAGCTTTTCATGGCTGAAGTATCGCAGTTGTTTCTCGCACCGCAGTCACAAATAAACTGATGTAACACATTCAAACCTGAACAGCAGTGACTGGGGAGACAGACACCCTGTACAGAAAGTGCTGATAAGACAGTATGGTAAACAAGATCATTTTTGACTCACCCTCGCATATTGCATACATTTGTTATTAAGCACAACTAGTCACTGTTTTTATATGTTGACAATACCAAAAAGATCTTTTACTAGATAATGCTGAATACTCTTCTTACCAGGACTGCTTTTTTGTGTGCAGGTAACCGGTAGGATGGTGGCGGTGGAAGTAAGTGGGCACAGCTACCTGGTGGCATGCTGGCAGCCCATCCTAATTCTAATGCTTGCCACCGTGCTGTCTGGCTCTACCACAGGCTGCCCATCCCGCTGCGAGTGCAACGCCCAGGACCGTGCTGTTGTGTGCCACCGTAAAAAGTTGATGTCAGTTCCTGAGGGTATTCCATCTGAGACAAGATTCCTAGACCTCAGTAAGAACCGCATTAAAACAATTAACCCAGAGGAGTTCTCTGGGTTTCCCAACTTGGAGGAGCTGGAACTGAATGAAAACACTATATCCACCATTGAACCTGGAGCCTTTAACAACCTGTATGGCCTTCGGACTCTCGGGCTACGTAGCAACAAGCTTAAACTTATTCAGCTGGGTGTATTCACAGGCCTCAGTAATCTTACCAGGCTTGATATCAGTGAGAATAAAATAGTTATCCTGCTAGATTACATGTTCCAGGATCTCTACAATCTACGGTCTCTGGAAGTGGGTGATAATGACCTGGTATTTATATCCCACAGAGCATTCCACGGCCTAAACAGCCTGGAACACTTGACACTGGAAAAGTGCAACCTGACCTCTGTTCCCACAGAGGCCTTTACGCATTTGCATAGCCTCAACACTTTGTGTCTGCGCAACCTCAACATTAACATCATCAGAGATTATTCCTTCAAACGCCTCTCCCGCCTCAAAGTTCTGGAGATCTCTAATTGGCCATACCTGGACACAATGACTACGAACTGCTTGTATGGTTTAAATCTTACATCCTTAACCATCACAAATGCAAATTTAACTTCGATCCCATATGTGGCACTCCGGCACCTAGTTTACCTAAGGTTCTTAAATATGTCTTACAACCCCATAGCAATCATTGTGGGGAACAGGCTCCATGACCTGCTCAGACTGCAGGAGTTTCACTTGGTTGGTGGTAGACTGGCTGTAATAGAGCCATACTCATTTAGAGGACTCAACTATCTAAAGATCCTGAATGTATCAGGAAATGCTCTAACTACGTTGGAAGAATCTGCTTTCCACTCAGTGGGGAACCTGGAGACACTGGTGCTGTATGACAACCCTCTGGCATGTGACTGTAGACTTCTCTGGGTATTCCGTCGCAGATGGAGGCTCAACTTCAACCGCCAGCAACCCACATGCGCCTCGCCTGAGTTCGTCCAGGGAAAAGAGTTCAAAGATTTCCCTGACATCTTACAGCCTAATTACTTCACATGCCGCAAATCGAGAATCCGGGACCGCAAAGCACAGCAGATGTATGTGGACGAAGGAACTACTGTGCATTTTGCATGCCAGGCAGATGGAGATCCGGCCCCAGTTATCATGTGGCTTTCCCCACAAAAACAGTTCATTACCCCAAAAACCATAGGAAGACTTACCATGTTTCCTGATGGTACTTTAGAAGTGCGCTACGCTCAGATCCAAGACAATGGGACATATGTGTGTATTGCAAGTAATGCAGGTGGAAATGACACTGCTGTTGCTCACCTTCATGTCCACAGCTACTCTCCTGACTGGCCCAACCAGCCCAACAAAACCTTTGCTTTCATTTCTAACCAGCCCAGTGATAGCGGAGCCAATGGGACGAAAGCTACGGTTCCTTTCCCCTTTGACATCAAGACTCTTATCATTGCCACCACCATGGGATTCATCTCCTTCCTTGGTGTGGTATTATTCTGTTTGGTACTACTGTTTCTTTGGAGCCGGGGTAAAGGTAACACTAAACACAACATCGAGATTGAGTATGTACCACGTAAATCAGATGCAGGACTCAGCAGTGGTACTGCTGATGCACCACGCAAATTTAATATGAAAATGATTTAATCCATGCAAGGAGTGTTTAAGACACAGTAAACACTGACTGATCAAGACTAAAATATGAAACCCACCCTGACTAACCACTGGATCCTGCAACTTTCTTATAGAGGAAGTGTTTATGGTGTTGTGTGTTTGATGTTGAAAAGGGAGGAGAAAAATACTGCATTTCTCTGTGATGACATTTTCTGCTTGGCCTTCAGGGACCATTTCTTGAAAGACAATTTTGTTGTAAAAACAGTCAAGTGGAATTTTATGGGCAAAAGGAAAAGACTAATGAACCCTTCTCAATGTTCGCGTGAACCACCAAAACACAAAATACCATTGTCCTCCTTTGCTGTCCTTTTGCCTGCATTATGTGTTATTGTATGATTTCTTTTTGATATTCAAACTGAGGTAGGTTTAACATACAGCAGCAGTAGACAGGTCTGGGTTGATAAGCACATTAACAAGTTCATTGCTATGCTAAAAATGTATATTTTGTTTCAGATGATCACTGCCGTGCTCTTTGAATGCTGTTGGTATCCAAGTTAAACACTGCACTATTTCATACACTCTACAAAGCATAGTCTATTGAGTTCATTGAGTACAAAATAGTCTCTTGAGGGTTCCTTTTTCATTCAGTTGTTTTTTATTCCTTCTTTTTATTTATTTTTTAATAACGTGCAGAAATACGAAAAGAATAGCTGAAAAAATGACCCTTTCAATGCTTGAATTAGCTGGTATTAATTAAAATCATTTATTATTTTGTCATTATTTTATTATTTATTATTTATCTATGTAGTTTTGAGAATAAAGAATGAAACCCGTTGACAAGTCCTATTTCCTTAAGGCACCGAAATTTAACTTGTTCAATTCACACAACATGGCTCCCTGCAAGTGACATTCATCTCTCTCATGGCTGCATTCACATCCACTAGATCTTTTGATTTACATTCAGCGTGGTTTCTTTTCAGCTCTGTGAGGCTTGGGCGATGCATTCGGTCAAGTTGGAAATTGAATGTAAATTCAGATTATACAGATTGTACAGGTTACGTGAGTATTCATTAATGTCAACTTTGATTCTATGTTTTTTAAGTCCTTTCTGAGCAAAAATATTATTATGTAAAGTCAGGAAAGTCCACATTTCCACAAGTTTTGCAACACTGAAGCACTGTTAGCATGTCACCTATACTATAAAAGCCTATCAGGCTCCAGTATGCAAATATGCAGATGCAGCCCGTGCAGATTACAGAGGAGTGCCTGCATTACGGATGAGAATACCTTTCCCCGACAGTTACATAGGAAGCTGATCGTCAGATGTGTGAATCCAGAGTTTTGACAGAAGTCTTTAAACTTGTTAACACGTGATTTGTAGGGTACATACATAGGACATTTTTAACACATTCATAAGTATTTTATAAAGCCAGGGTAGGGAATTTCTCAGAATCCAAGTTGGTATCAGATTTTTTTTTTAATGGGATTTTACATGAAACAGAGACCAGAGAAAATCATGACACGTGTTTAAGAGATACATAACAGTACTTATATGTGTTGTAAATGAGAATTTGAGTGCTACGTTAGTTTGAGGACATTAAAACCATTCAATTTGCTGTCATATAGGATTTCAGTGAAAGTTTATTAGAATAGGGCTTCATAACAGTTTTAAAAGTAAATGGACCACCGGAATTTCAGTTGACGTGTACAATAAATATAGAAATATATATAGAAAGTAAAAAAAAAGTAAGTATGCCTGTCAAAAAGGCACATGCACATACTTCATGAATGTGTTGTTAATAAAGACAAGAATGAATTTTTAAAAAGTTAGATATACAGCAGTCATAAAAACTCAAGCCGTAATGGAAATTCAGGGTTTTCTGTCATCTTTCTTTCATGTAAAGACAGCATTTAGGAAAATTCATCTCATGAATTTTGGCATGAGCCTTCCATAAATCGTAAGCTAATAATATATTTATACAAAGCTTGTGAGTGTTATGAAGGCCCAATATAAGTACCCTTATGATAAAGTATTTCTGTTAGTAGCATAAACCAAATCATTTGTGATAGGGCTGTAGGGTGCATTTAACTGAGACAGTGATAGGCTTCTGTGAAAGATTTATTCTCAATCCTCATACAAATCAGATCCAACTGCAAAGCACAGCAGCAGGTAGGAGTTTAATTAACAGGTAATTCTGTATTTATCTGTATTTTCTAAAAGTCTCACGTCTGATTTCTATTATGCTGATTGCACACTTTAGCTTAAGATAAAGGCCAATTTATACTTCTGTGTTGAATCTAAACCGTAGATACGGTGTAGCCACATTGTATCCTAACGTGCACCTCCTCAGAGATGTAACTACACGTCACATTGATGCGGAACGCTACAGCTGCTATTGGTTCACTTGGTAGTGTTGCGTTCCCTCAAAGCCATTTGAGCTTTTCGTGATTTAACAGTAGTGGACATAGCCTCTGCTTGTTATGGATAATTATCAGTCAGAGAGTGATTTATTAGAGGAAAAATAAAAGTGAACAAATTGTCTCCAGGGAAACTTCAACATTTTAATCACCATGGGTCGTTTTTTTTTCTTGTTTGTTTATTTTCTTCACAACTTTTATGTTGTATTTTTTCCAGTCATGCTCAGAAAACATTATCCTCAGTGTATTTATAGACAGTTTTCTTGGTATCACAGAACTGTCTTTGATACTAAAATCAGTTTTAGTATCAATGTCTATTTAAAAAATAGATGACACTTGTCATCTATTGACATTCCCCTGTGTTTAATACAATTATTAGTTTCCAGTAAAAGTAACTGCTATTTAGCATTTATTATCTCCAACTCTGACATGATCCAATCGATTTCAGTCACCAAGTACATGAAGACATTCAATGCACTGGCATAGAAACTTCACCGCCATGCAGAGCAGCGAAGACACACCAACGTATAAATCAGCCTTTAGTAGTGGTTAACATTACCTACTTAGACACTGGGCAGTGAGCATGAGCTATAAAACTTAAACAGTAAAATGAATACAAAAGGGAAGGAAAAGCTTCATAACATTACAATATATTGTTTCAGTTTGTCTTATGAAGGGAACTGCTGCATTACGGTTACAATCAAAGATGTGGCTTGTCATGGTGGATAGAAATATTTTACACCATGACTTACGTTGTCATCTGGTCCTAGCCTTCCTGACTAGGTACTGCTAATGACAGACTGGCATGTGGAATATGTAAGTGACTGAGTAAACTCCTTTACACATCTGCAGAAGGCCATAGATGAGCCACTGCAATCAGATTAACCTGAAACTCAAACAAACAGAGCTTCATGTTTGCCTCCTTGGATATAATATTGGTTTATCAGAGGGGGGTTTATAGGTGTTTTTAAATAGTAAAATAACGTTTTACTGTCCCTTAGCTTCTCTTAGCCTTACTCACCCTAATTTAATTCAACTGATGTACAAAAAAATTTGCGGTCATTTTTGAGTCTACCAGAAAGTCTACCACATTTCTATTTGGATCAACCTTGCCAGGTCAGATTTTGTGAAATTCCTTTCCCTCTCTTTTTCTTCTGTGTCCATCTTTGGCAATAATAGCCATCTGAATACTTTTCTATATCATGGGACACATGTAAAGAAGTAAAAAAAATTAAAAAACCTATAAATAAAACTTGAACCTATTAAAACCTATAAATAATACTCAATATTAGGGAAAGCTAGTAAACCTCGGGCTGTTATATAAATAATACACGTAAGCATGGAACTTCTGTGGGCTCTTATTTCAAAAAGGCCAAGATGATATAAGAATGATCGTAGGGTCTCTTAATTTACTGTCTGATGATAATGTCTAAAAGCAGAAAGAGAACAGATTTCTACACTCATCTGTGGTCAGCATTAATGAACAGTGGTCACGGTCTTTGTTCCTTTGCATCTCTTTAAGTGGCATAAAAAATAAGACTTTAACGCTGATTCTGATTCATATGTTGTTGTGCAAACTGTTTAAGCTAACGAAATCTACCAAACAAATCTAGCTTAAGGGAGCCATATATTTTTTTAAATTATATAATACAGCATTTTTAATTATGATGTATTAGCCAATAGGTCTTACTAAAGATGTTATATATGCTATGTTTGTTCTAGAGAGAGTGACACCAGTTCTATGTTGGCATTTGCTATTTTATGTTCACAAAACAAGACATCTCCTGGTTACTATTTTTGGATTAAAATCTTTACAATTACAGCATTGTAGCAGGTAAGGTCCTAAACGAGTGAGTATGGATAATTTTAATTAATTTTATAAACGTTAATGTGCTTGACAACCCTGATGTTCATGTTGCCTGTAATAATTTGCAGTCTTATGATCCAAAAATGGCTGATTGGTTTAAAAACGTTTTACATTTCAATCTATCACTATTTGAATAAACATTCCCAAAATAGTCCTGAAACTGTCCCAAACATTTTATTTTTTTAATATGACTTGTAAAAGTGAAATACTTTTCCTAATATGAGTTGCACAAGCAGTTAAAGAGCAGATAAGGAAATTATGCTGATTGTGATGATGGCTTTCCAGGAGAGTATACTGTAGAGTATGTGTGTGATGTTCTTACCTTAGTAAAAGTCTTTTTGTGGTTGTCAGAACTTTGTGGATGTGAGGGGGATAAAACAGGGTTGAATGCCGGTTTATAGACCAAGTGGGTTCAATGATTGAGCAATTATTTTGTTGCTCTTATGCTGATGGGATGTACAGTACAGATGATAGAGGAACATAGATGGTTTATCAACTTTTGTTGATAAATTTAAAGAAAATACTATTCACATAGAGGACCGAAATGCTCAGACACCTTATAATGCCATTTGTTGATGCTTTTTATGTTTTTTTCCAAGCTCTAAACCTGCTGTGCTCATCCTGTGCAACTCCCCTATTGAATAGACAAAGAAGATGCTATCTACTCATTTCTTTCTACCTGTATCCCAAGATGTTATATAATGTGGTCCACAACATCTTTTTATATTGGGGGAAAAAAAATCAAATATGAAAAAATTATGTTCGATTGTTTTGTGCAATAAAAGGTAATATGCAGTTTTTTTAAATGAACGGTTTTATTGATGTTGAATTGTTGAGAATATGGTATGTTGTATTAAACAATCTATGGAGATTTCATAAAAATAACAAAAAGTCTATCTTGATTTAACAGTTCAACCAATGATTACAGTAATGAAAATCATTTAATGAAACAATGTAGGATGTTTAATCACACAAACTGCATTTTTAACATGTTGAAATTGTTTGTGATCTTCCCAATTGTTAGCTTAGATCTAAACATAGCACAGAAAGTAAGGAAATTTGTGTTTGGTAGATTATTTCTTTGTTGTAACAATGCTTCTTGGCAATAA
>JAOVVH010000012.1:4134568-4152173 GCA_028566435.1 Scorpiodoras heckelii
AGAGAGATAGAGAGAGAGAGAGAGAGAGAGAGAGAGAGAGAGAGAGAGAGAGAGAGAGAGAGAGAGAGAGAGAGAATAATAATGATGATGATGAGGATAAAGAGATATGTGATAATAATGAACCCTCAGCCCAGAGGGTCCAGAGAGATATCTCTTTTGTATTCTCTCTAGCACTGGCATCTTTACTGTCCTAAACCTAATAGAAGCTGTATGGGTAGACAGTTTCTGACTAATAATGTACCCTCTGGGGTTATAGCTACTGGCTCACATCATCTCACAAAGTGACACCTAATTCTGTAAGAAAAACCAGGGTTGGGAGGGTTACTTTAAAAATTCCATTTCCAGTTCATTCCAGTGCAAATCCAAGTATCACAATATTAATGTACCATAACTTGATTACTTTCCTTTACTTTTGGGTGAAGTTGTTCATCCTTGCTGCTTTAAATACAGTGGTGACATTTCCAACCAATGAAAGCTTTTTTTTTCTTTTCACTAGAGGTCATGATAATGAATTGGCAACTGTAAGATTTGTTTTTCCTGTAACTTTAATGGATTATAGTTACCTATGTTTGTATAATAATTACATAAAACCATTCCTTGTGTTGCATTACTCCATAAGCCTGTAAATAAGTATCTACAGTATAAAATGTAATGACCCAGTTAGGTGTAGACAAAACACAACATTTTGTAAAACATCAATACACTGCCAGGTTCCACAAGTCAGGTTGTTAAAAAATTCGGAGATGATTCATTTTCAAGTGGAACTTCATTCATATGAAATCCAATTAAATCACTCTTGCTTGTTAAAAAATATATAAGATACATTGCAAAGTGAATGGTCATTAATTGTGTAGCACAATTATTTCATTAATTATAATTTCGATTAACTTAATTTTAAATAAATTAATTCTCGCAATATAGTCGTCAGGTACATATCACTTATCTCTTAATCTGTCCATACACATATTATTTCCTGTAAGATGTTTCTTCCTGTTTTTTAATTGGACTGGATTGTTTGGTCACATGACATGCCTACGCAAAGGAAAATTCATGAAATGATCCACGTAGGATCAGTTAAAAGCTTTTCTTCAGTTAAAAAAAACTCATCCACTATTTAAATCAACTTTCTCATTATGTAAACATTAAGCTAAATATGCTTTAATTTTAGAAGTTTATAATTGTATCATATAAAATGTAAGACAATGACTGTTAATATAATTTTGTTATGTATGTTAATTTTACAAGTTATGTTAATTTTATAAATTTATGTTAAAATGTTTTACATGTTCATTAATGTACTTCCATTTCTTCGTTTACAGGATCAGTGATTCACTGTTGAATTTGGCCCAGAACTCCATCTCCCAGAATCCCTTACTGCCTACATGTCTAGTCTAGTTTGTTCAGGGTTTATTCCCCACTTGATACTGGGCCATAGCTTATTGTAATCTTACTGTAGTGTGTTTAAATCTTGATATCTTGATCTTGAAACTTGCCTTGCAACTTGAGAGTTTTTGGATTTTTTTACTCATGCCAAGCTTTGTGATTGTGTACCATGTTTTTTGATTTGTTAACCAGTTTATATAAGAGCTGACATGTGATTGCATTCTGGCAGTTGTCACATTTTTTGTTTATTTGTAAATGTATTGTTTAGTTGGGTATATATTTAACCAAACTTTTAATGTAGTACTCATTAAAAGTGCTGTCATTCTTTTCCAGAAGGTTTTTTCTTCTTTCTCCACTTGGTTCTTCTCAGTTCTATTTCTTTTATCTATTTGGCTTTCTTCATCACCAACCTGCTGTTTGTATGGACTTTGGAGAACAAACCCAACTTCACAAGTTGACTGGGCAAAGCTTTCATTTCACACTGGCACTCTTGACGGATGGTACCCTAATCATTTCAAATTCTGAGAATGCATTTACAATACAGTAACCATTACAGTGGTGCCCGAACAGGGACATCCCAGCTGGCTTTAATCATTGGCATATTTAAGAGTGTCTACTTTGTTAGCTATGCTGTTTGTCATTTCACAATATTTCAAAAATCATTCTCAAACTCATTCCCAAACTCATTTGGTCTGCTTGTTTTCATGTCCATACACATAGCTTTGGTGATGGCCACATCAATTCCTGAGGCAGTGGATGGGGCATTAGATCCAGATTTCATGGCTGGTTCGTTTGTCACATGGCAGAAGCCTATACATGACCCCATCTCCCCATTCAACACCCTTTATATTGATTTTGATGGGTATGCAGGTGAAGAAAGAAGCAACCTAGATGAACAGGAACTTTTACCACCTCCTCCTCCTCCTAAAGACAACCCCACAACACCAGAGCTGTCAGGAGAGCTAATGGAAAGAGTGGTGAACCTTGAAGGGAAATTTAATCGATCAGTGGAAGACATGCAAAGTCACCTTCACCATGTTGAGACTCAGGTAAACGATCTGCATTTGGTGACTGATGATCAAAAGTGTGCCACAGAGCAAATGGTTGCATATAAAATAGAAAGATTCAAGAGAGTCAAACAAAATCTCGAGAACCAGATGCAGGATTTAGCCCAGTCAGTTATAGACTGTCTTAAAAGATGGGATGTACAGCTCAACATATGTTTTCTCGACACCAACCCAGTTCACCTATACAACCTGTTATGCCAAGCCCATATCAAGAACCAAACCCCATTACATACACTCCAGCATGTGTTTTTGAAACACATTCACAAAACTGCATTTGTGGTAAAGAACAGCTTATACCAGTTTTTACAACTTTCTTTTGATTTAAAGAACTACCTTCTAGCGCTTGTTGACTCTAGTGCTAAAAGATGAGATAGCCAAATTCTGCTTTTTCTACATTGATGACATTGTGGTCTATTCCATCACTGTTGACCAGCTCCTCATTTACCTTTAATATGTTTTTAGATTTTTGGAGAAATCTGAAAATCTGAAAAAGTAATCTCCATCAGAAATCTCTCACCTATCTAGGTCATGTCATCTCAGGTGAAGGCATCAAGACGGAAGCTGCCAAAGTTGAGGCAGTAAAAAAATTTCCAGTACCATGCATTATCAAGGGGGTTCAAAGGTTCCTGGGGCTCACGGGTTGGTACCACAGCTTCATACCCAGATTTTAAGAGCATGCAGCACCACTTCATGCCCTACAAAAGAAGAGTGTTGTATGGGATAGGATCTGGCTCTGATAAAAGCACCAGTCTTGAACGCTCCTAATTTTAACCTGTCTTTTAAGGTCCAAACCGATGGCAGTGAAGGGGGTTTGGACACAGTCCTCAAACAATAATGGGATGAAGCTGAACATGTGATTGTGAATACTGAGAAGAACTACTTTGTATCTGAGAAGGAGTGTCTAGTGGTGCTGTGGACTGTGGAGAAGTGGTGGCATGACCTAGAAGGGAGGCATTTCTATGTGTTCACAGACCATGCTACTTTGATCTGGGTTTTCAATCAGCCTCATCCATCGTCTTGTCTTACAAGGTGGGCCAGCAGTTTACAAGGATTTGATTTTAAAGTGTACTATCGCAAAGGGGGTTGCAATGTCATTCCAGACTCTCTCTCCTGCTATATGCATGAAGTAAATCCCTTTCTCCTTGCTATTCATCAAGTTCTTCCAAAAGATGAAGACTTTCCTGTTAGCTGGGAAGAGATTGGCAAACATCAGAATGAGAATCCTGCACTGTAACCCTTATGGCAATCAGCAAAAGAAACATGCGAACCTCTCAACCGCATGCATTATTTAGAAAACAATGGTTACTTGTTCCGCAGCATCACCAACAGCCAAGATCAAGTACTTCAACTAGTAATGCAGACTGCATTAAGACCCAAATTCCTTCTTTTCGCCCATGATAACCCCTTAAGTGGTCATCTCGGTTGTATGAAGACTTTGAGGAGGTTACTCAATGTAGGATACTGGCATGAAATCAACAAAGATAGGACAGAATTGGATAGTACTTTATTAATCCCAGAGGGAAATTTGGTTGTTCCAGCAGCATGCATACAGATAAAAAAGTAAAATAAAAATAAGAATAAAAATAAAATACAGCAGAAAATAATGTTTATGTATGGAATCATATTAACTGGTAGGTAACCAATAGAATTAACAAAACGGCAATAAAGTGCTAGTGCAATATCACATTATTGATGAATATAATTGAATCTAATGCAGAATTGTGGTAGGTGATACTGTACTATACAGTAAGATCATAATGTGCATGAGGTCGTAATAAATTATATAGTAATTGAGATGATTTGTTAAATTGTTCAGTGGTGGTACAAATGCTGTAGAGAGTTTAATGAGTAATAAATTAGAGTACAGAGTTGTATAGTCTGATGGCTACTTGGAGAAACAACCTACGAAAGTGTTCCTTAATGCAGCACAGCAGGAGTAGTCTGCTGCTCAGTGAACCCCTCTGTCTCTGTAGTTGTTTTGTGGAGGTGGTGGAAGGAGTACTTCATGACTGTTGACAGTTTTACCAGCATATGCTTTTCTGCCACCCTTTCAGCTGTATCCAGTTTTGTCCCCAGAACTGAGCCGGTCTTCCTCATGATCCTGTTGAGTCTGTTGGTGTCCCTGACTGTAATGGCACTGCCTCAGCATACAATAGCATAAAAGATGGCACTTGACACCACAGACTCATAGAAAGTTCGTAGCAGCTGGCCTCTCACACCAAAGGAACACAGCTTCCTCAGGAAGTACAGTTGGGTCTGGCCCTTCTTGTACAGGCCGTGCACATTCACCTCCCATTCCAATTTTTCACACAGGTGGACACCCAAGTACTTGTAGGTGTTAACTCCCTCAATGCACTCACCCTGGATGGTAACAGGAACTGGAACCGGCTTCTTCTTCCTGAAATCCACTACAAGCTTCTTTGTTTTCCTGGTGTTAGATTGGAGGTGGTCTTGATGGCACCAGTCCATGAAGTTGTTAACTAAACTCTTGTATTACTCTTCCCTAACCTCACTGATGCACCCCATAATGGCAGTATCATCTGAGAACTTTTGTATGTGGCATGACTCAGAGACATGCCTGAAATTGGAGGTGTAAAAAGTGAAGAGAAGGGGGCAAGAACAGTCCCTTGTGGAGCTCTGGTGCTGCTCACTGTCCATTCTGACATACAGTTCTGCGTTCTCATGTACTGGGGTCTTCCGGTCAGATAGTCAGTAATCCAGGCCACCAGAGAAGAGTCAACCCATGCTGCCCTCAGCTTGTTCTTTATCAGGAGGGGCTGGATGGTGTTAAAGGCACTAGAAAAGTCAAAAAACAAGACTCTCACGGTGCCCCCTGTTGTCTCCAGTTGTGAGTAAGCTCTGTGCAGCTGGTAGATGACAGCATACTCTACCCCAACATGCGGTTGATAGGTGAACTGTAAAGGATCTAATACCTCTCCCACCTGTGTCTTGAGATGATGAAGAACGCGCCTTTCCATTGGCTTCATCAAATTTGACATCAGTGCTGCAGGTCTGTAGTTGTTCAGTTCCATAGGGTTCTTATTCTTAGGTACTGAAACAATGCAGGAGGTCTTCCAGAGCACTGGGACTCTCTTCAGTCTCAAGCTGAGATTATAGATACACTGAAGGATGCCACATAGCTGAGCCACACAAGCCTTCAGTACTTTAGTGGTGACCCTATTTGGGCCTGCTGCTTTTCCTGCATGCAGTTATTGTAGCTCCCTTCTAAGCTCATCAGATGTAATGTAGAGGTTTGATAGAGGATGGAAAGTGTGAAACAGTCCTGTGAGAAGTACTTGTGGAAGGCCCACCATCAAACCTATTGAAAAAGGTGTTAAGTTTGTTTCACCTCAGCCGGCTCTCTTCAGGTCATTGTTGACTGAGCAGCTTGTATCCAGATGCCATCTTCATTCCATTCCACACCTCTTTCATCTTTCTACTCTGAAGATTGCTCTCAATTTTCCTTCTATAGTCTTCCTTGCACTCTCTAATTCTCACCTTTAGCTGCTTCTTTGATGTCACAGCATTGTCCACACAGAAGTTTATGTAATCTGTAACACAGTCTGTGAGACCATCAATGTCCTCAGCATGGGGTTCCAAAAGAACATTCTAGTTGGTTGTTTCAAAGCAGTCCATCAGCACATTCATGTACTCAGTAGACCACTTCGTAACTGTCTTGGTCACCACAGGTTGTCTCTGTACAAGTGGTTTATACAAAGACCTCAGGTGCACAAGTTTATGGTCAGAATTACCGAGTTGAGGAACACTGACATACTCTTCGACATTGACATATAGCAGGTCCAGTGTCTTTTTTTCTCTGTTAGGACAACTGACATGCTGTTTAAAGGTGGGCAAATTCCAGGAGAGACTGACATGGTTAAAATCCCCAGAGATAACAAACAGCCCTGTTTGAGGGTGGTGATTCTGCAGTTCCCTGATCACATTGTGGATGATGTCACATGCAGAGGCCGCAGCCACAGATGGAGAGATATAGACTATTAACGCAATAACATGCGACCACTCTCTGGGCAGATAGTATGGCTGTATGCTAAACGGTAGTAGCTCAATGTCCAAAGTACACAGTGGCTCCTTTGTGGTAATGTGATGCAAATTGCACCACTTACTATTTACAAACAATGCCAATCCACCTCCTCTTCCTTTTTTGCCACTGTCTCCGTTTCTTCGGTCCCCTCTCACCATATGGAAGCACTGGATGTTAGCATTAGCAGCAGGGATCAGCTCTCATGTAGCTATGTCTATGTAAAGCACATTAAACTACACTCCTAGTATTCCCACTGACTCCGAGCTGACATCATTAGCTCATCTATTTTGTTGATGTGGGACCACACACTGCCCATAATCACAGATGGTATTGTAGGTTTGTAGCATTGCAACTTTTCCCGCTGCTTCGCTCTGGCTCTGCTGCCCCTGAAGCATTTGCAGATCTCCAGCAGGATGATGGGTCTCTGGTCCGGAAGTCTCTGGTGTATTCCGCAGCACGAGCAGATGCTCACGGGTGTAAACAAGTCTGTGACCCACTGTTGTGCACTCCGCGGAAAAAAAGTAAATCAGCGACCATCCTCCAAGAGAAAGAAAGTTGTAGTTATGTTCTGAAGTAGAGGTAAGGTGAAAGGTATCTGTATTAAAACACTCTAAAATACTCTAAAGGGCAAACAAATATTCACACAAACTGAGCTGCTGCTCACACGGTGCCCACACCGGAAGTGAGGAAGATTGAAGGTCCTGACCAGGATTAGAACCAGGGCCCTCACTTTATTGAACTGGTAGCTTAGTGGATTGAGCTAGCTGAAACTGGTTGTATGGATGGATGGATGGATGCACTGCAAACAATGCACTACCTGCCAACAATACAAACCAATATTGTCCAAACTGTCTTGATTGCTCCATTCTACACCTGTGGTAGAACCCAGACACAGTCCCGACAAGCAAAGTACTACAGCCCTTCCCGGGAAGTACCTGGAAGGTGAACTTGTCTGGGTATGTACTCAACCACTGTCTCGAGCAGGGGATGCATTTATGGCCAAGCTAGCTCCCAAATGGCAAGGTCCAGCCAAAGTCATCAAACAACTGAACCCATCAACTACAAGGTAGCTATGCTTGACACACTAGATCAACATGTAACTTATTATGTGGAATATATTAAAAGGTATTACAGCTTTGTAAAGTCTTAAATAAGGGGGTAGGTACGTGACAGTTGTTACATCTTTTGTTGCAATTCCCACTCTGACCACTAACTGGCAGTCGTTGTTTTAGAAGGGAGTTTTCAAGCCAAAAAGGGGATCCATGTTGTAGCATAGAGTCTCTGTGGAAGTGGCACCATATTGCGTTGTGCTGTGCTAATGGCCCTTGTTGGAGAATCTTTTGGTTCTTAAACTCAGTGTAAGTTTATTGTTTATTTGGGTATATATTTAGCCAAACTTTGTGTATGTGTTACTCATTAAAAGTTTTGTGTTGTTTTTTCTTTTCCAGAAAGGTTTTCAGTTCTATGTCTCTTATCTATTTGGCCTTCTTCATCAACAACTTGCTGTTTGTACGGACTTTGGAGAACAAACCCAATTTCACAAGTTGACTGGGCAAAGCTTTCATCTCACACTGACACAAAAAGGGAATCACCCCACTTTGCGGCTCTGCTTCAACAGGGGAGTACACAGGATCCCACAAGCTGTTGCTGGAGTGAAGTATAAATTCCAAAGATTTACCCGGTGAGAGCTGTGCACTTTGTGTGACTTTTTTGGATTTTTATTCTTTTTTTCTCTTACGGACTGAAAGGCTGAATGAACTCAGCAAAGAACTCATGCATTATCTGATTCAGCTTTATAATGTTTTCTGAGATTGAATTGTTTGTGGTTTTGATGCGTGTTATGTATGGTAAACAAGTTAAAACACTCTTGGTGGATGGTACCCTAATCATTCCAAATTCTGAGGACACTTTTACAATACAGTAACCGTTACAGCATCCAGCTCCACCTCCTGAGTATGATAGTACTTAAAATGCCATGACTACCATTTTAAGTTTACTAAGCTGGTTTATAAACATAGAAATAAAAATGGATCAATAAGTGATCTTCATTCATATTCATAGATATTTACCCATCGATACACATGCATGCCCAGCAGCTTTTACCAATTTAATAAAAGCAGTAGTGTTTAAAAAATAATGCTTCCCTCTTTTCAGCAAATGGTGACCTTATTTTAATACCTAGGTGTGATGTTAATAATAGACCTGTTAAGGGGTACACTTCTACGGTAACTGTCATCCAGGTGACAGATGACGAGATCTTTATTCCGCTTCACTGGTAACCCAACAGAGAGTATAATTTTAGCATGTTTAGAATTGTATTAGATATTACACAGAAAAAAAAGGGATTATTTAAGGAGTTTTAAGGATTGTGGGTCAGTTTTGAAGAGGGTTTTTTTTTCCTGGCCAGGATTTGCATTTCAATTCAAGCAATGATAAATGACACCATTGTACTAATTTCCACAGTACAAACAGGCCCTCAGTGCTAAAGAGTTTAGCTTTGATTTATATTTGCATTCTCAAGTTGGCAACCAACAATGAGGACACCGGTTATTTCGCCTGTACGTTTGGGGTTGTTGTCATATTGAAATATCTGGAATCTCTTCCGTTTCTTTGACAGTGACAAGCTGAATTATTGCTAAAGAAGTCTAGTTTGCTTTCATCTGACTGTTGTTCTAAATGAGTTTTGATTTGCTGAAATGCTTTCGGAGCTGCATTGCTGTGCTGTTTTTTTTTTGTTTTTTTTTTTAGCAGAATGTTTTTTGGTGTATAAAAATGGAGGAGATTGCATTGCAGTGGCTTGCATATTGTTGTCTGTGGTACCTGCTGCTTTCAGGTCATCCTGCAAATCTTTTCGAGTGACTGCTGGCTGCACTCTTACCTTCTTATCATTAGTCTGAGAGGGCACTGTTAAATTTCCACCTGCACATTATTGAACCCGATGTGGTGACAAAGATATTGAAGGTCTTTGCTAAAGCTCTGTATCTGTTTTCCACTGGAATTTTGTTTAATAATGTTATCCCTGAAAACTTTAAGAAGCTCCTTCATATGATTAAAATTCCAGTGGCAATGTCTTTTGTAATGACATCATACTGTATTGCTCTTGACTTCTGTTAGGTCCAGAGACATGCAATAATCACAAGACAAAGTGACAGAGTTCAGAGTTTATTGCGTGTAATCATGGAGTTGGTTGAATATTTTCTAACATGGGGAGATGGTGAGATTTTTTTTTTTTTACACCAAACCAGAATATCCTATCAGTACTTCTGTGTAATTATAGTGCAGTGCTGTCTGACCTTCAGTCTCAGACATAAAAGATCTACAATTCAAGTATACTCCAAGAATAGAGGGTAATTGCACAGTTACTCTAGATCTTCTGAACAGTAAAATGGCAATGAATAAAAAGCTTTAATTATGCTAAACATTACATGGCTGAATATTTGCATTTGTCACCAACAGCAACACTATTACTACTACTACTACTACTAATAATAATAATAATAATTATTATTATTATTATTATTATTATTATTATTATTATTATTATTATTATTATGGATTGTATTTAGAAACTTTTAACTGGGATAAAAACTGCAAGAATTTAAAATTTATCATTAAAAATAAGCGATAAGGAGTGGCATGCTGATGCAGCAGATAACAATCTTATCATCTCTACATGAAATGACACTGCCATGTTATCCAGCAGCATTTACTCTGATTATGTCAGACCTGCCAACCTGCACACATTTTGCATAAAAGCTCCACAATCTAACATCAGAAGATTATGAAATATCCTGAGCTTGGGTTTCTGTCTGTGTGGAGTTGCATGTGCTGTTGTAGGCCACCTTTGGGTTCTCCATGTTCCACCTACTTCCCAAAAACATGCAAGTGGATTGGCTAAAACTGGTAGCTGTCCCAGGATGTATTACTGCATTATGCCCAGTACTGGAATAGGCTAGCCGTGTAGCCTTGAGTCAGATAAATTGGTTACTGAAAGTGAGTGAGAAAATGTGAGAGGTCTAAAGTTTCAAATCTAACACTTTACAAATAATAGTAGTGACAATTCTAAAGTCATTAAACACTCTGCTTATTATTTTTGCTCTCCTCCCAGCAGAATCTGACTCCCTTTCATATGCATGACTGCTGCACAGTACTCTATGCCTAACATCTGATGTTCTCAACAGAAACAACAACAAAAAATAAATAAAGTATAAAATAGCACATAGTCCTAATAAATATATTCCATAGTCATTAGGTAAATAATCACTGGTCCATAACCCTCTCATATAGTAACTATTCTGATAAATATATCATAAATATTCTTTCAATTCAATTTTTTTCAAATTTGTTCAGCAAACACACCCCTGTGTGTTTAGCATCCAAGATGGAAGAGGAGTTTGCATCATTTCCAAAGCAGTTCCTAATTTAACCAGAAATTTCAGCTGGTAACAGCTGGCACAGGATTCCTGGACAAGCCTTTTAAAGATGTAATGATAAAATAAATTCATGTAATACTGCATCTTATTAAGATCTGCAATTAACACAAAAAAACCAAGCAAAATAATAATGATTATAAACATTTAAGAAAATGTGAAAGTTTTTTACATCAAAAGAAAATCAAAAATTGTCCTATGTTGCTGTGGCCACTTAAGATCCGATCAGCAACTGACTGTTAACTATAAAAATGCAAGTGAACTAAAATAAGAGTGAGATTACACAATCCTGCACTTAGTACCTGAGTCACACACAGAAACCAGCACCTTCCCTACACCATAATAATCTGCCTACCACTGTCCTATGTTGCTGTGGCCATTTAAGATCCAATCAGCAACTGAATGTTAACTATCATAAAGCAAGTGAACTAAAATAATACAGAGTAAGATTACACAGTCCTGCACTTATTACCCGAGTCACACACAGAGACCAGCACCTTCCATACACCCATATTCTAGACAACCACTTCCTTGTGAACTCTTCACAGGGGTCATCAGGTAGGCACCTCCCTTCGTATCACTGAATCAAGCACACGACACCTCCAGAAGGCTCAGCAGTGAGTTCTCGCATGTTCCTGAGCTTGATGAGCCCAAATGGGTGATGGACCTAGGTCAATGAAGGCCCAAATCAGTGTAGGGCCAATGAAGGGCTGAAGGCCCAAACCAACTTTTCATGTTTCAATTTTTCAAATGCATTTTCCACATAACTGGATTTAATAAAGTCGCTACCATTAAAAGCTTGGGACATTGGCCAGCGATTTTCTGACTTAAAGGCTCACAGTATAATTTTCCAGACTCTTTTCAGATGCTTTGATGTGAACAGTGCTCCGACCGTGCATCAAATGGACCTTATAGACCCGCACTGCTTCTCTGAACTGCCTAAAATGTTCAAACATGGCATGCCTATTTGCAAGTACATTATGTAAAACTGTTCTCAATTATGAAAGTCAAACCCTTGAACCAAAAGTCCATATCTAGACCATTCCCAGGGTGTCTACTGTCAATTCCATTAAAGCCCATATGCCAATATGGCTTATAATCTGTACAAGCACTGCCAAGCACTGTGTTAAAATTCATAATTGAACCAACATGGGGCAATTTTATTCCTGTAATTGTTCAGTCTGCCCCTTTTAGAAATGATTATCATGCTCATGACATCTACCTTCATGCACCATCCATTATTATATCTCATCAACTGTCCTTTCTTGTATATCCAACACTCTGCTCATGAATACTAACCCATAAATATGACACACAATGCATACACAGATATGAATGAAATCAAATAAGGAAATAAAGTCTCAATGGTCATCCAAAGCAGGGTGATGAGCCAAAATAAATGAGATGAGTTTGAGATCCCTGATCCAGAGTGTAACTCAGACTGCTTTCTGGGCTTCTTTTAATGCTTGATGGTCATTACAGGGCCTGGGTGTTTATGACCAGCAAGCTGTTTAGACTGAGCTTCCTGAGCCAGATTCAGCTCTGAGCCAAGATCCAAATGTGTGAGACATTGGCATCACCAGTATAGTTTCCTTGAGATAGTCAAAGTTTATACTTTGATTAACTGCAGCATAGCATAGTATATGATGCATTTTCTTAGTGTTTATTTTAAATATTTCATTATATGATAACACTGAGTCAAAAATGCAAATTGTTGAACGAAAACAATTGTTGAAAATGAAATATGAATGTATCCTGCAACAAGAAACAACACAGAGGGGGGGAAAGGCTTTTTCTTTTTCATTTTGTCTTATGCAATACAAACATCTATTAACTACTCTGTCTATCAGCAGCAGTAGTTTTAGCAGCTGTAGCACTGTCCTGTGCACTTGCTCCAAAATACTGTCCTATAAACAGATTGATTTTAACAGATAAAGTTGGCAAAATGGAAAGGGACTTATCAGCATCAATACATAATGAAGTGAGTAAAGGTGGAAGCTATACTAGCCTACTTCTGTTTTTCTTTTTTAAGGGGGAGCTATTGAGACCAACATTTTGTCTTGGTGTCCTAGGAAGCTGCTTTTTTCACTTATTAGGTAGGGCAGGCTCTGAGCAAATACTAGTAGGTCCATTTGAGACAGAAGTGAACACAGGTCTGAGTCATCTCAGTCACTTTAAGGTGTTCTCAGCTGTCTTGGTGCCTTGGAGCAGTCCCAGATTTCTCAACCAGCAGCTCTTATTCTCAGTCAGGAGACTCAGATGGACTCACTGCATGGTTAATGGATTCCAGCTGAGGAGATCAATGAGTTGTTAGAGGCAGAGAAAAAGGGGGAAACAGCAAGCCAGGTGCCCATGCATTGTCTGAGTAGGGAAGGAAGCTAACATAGGGTAAGGTTATTGGGACTTGTATCAAGCAGAGCACAAATCTCATTTAAATGAAGAGCAGTGTTCTCAAATTCATTTATTGGAGCACACCACTTTGTCGTGACATTTGTCTTTGCCATCCATCATTGCTCTCTGGATGACAGATGATATGTCTGCTGAAGTGTCAGATTTGTATTCCTAGTAGCCAATTCCCTGAATAGTGTATTAGGGACTAGATCTCTAAAAATGGAGCTCTCTACATCTAGGACTACCAGCAATTTTTTTCATTGCCACCAGTGATCTCAAGGCATTATAGTTTATCGCATAAATTTCAAACATGGCCTACGATGAAACTGAGATTATCTGAAAAAATCTTAATTCCTCTTCAGTGAGAAGTTCGGTGAAATATGAAGGCATCCTTATTTATAGTACACCTATACACTCGATCTATGTCGCAGCTTGTGACTCTCAAATGTCATTTTAAATCTATTCACCTCTTAATGACTTAATAATTAGTCAATTATCAGCTCAATAACACAATGGGAGATAAAAAGAGATACCATCTGACCAGATAAATAAAAAACACAATGTTTTGTACTATTATTTTGGATCATTAGCCACATATAATGTGTGTGATGTCTGTGTTAATGGGTGCTTATAGCACTGCTATGCCTGCTGAGAGTAAAAGATGGATGGGTATACACACTATGCACCATGGCTTCAGGCATAAACCAAGTTTGAGTTTTATTTATTCACAACAGTTAGTCCTAAAAAAAGGAGAAGGAAGGAAGGAGAAGCCAATTAATGTGTTCAGTGGAGACTTGGGAAGCCCAAGACCCCCAGGCTGACCACATACCTTGGTCAAAACACACTGAATTCTAAAACCATTCATTACAGGAGAACTGATTTAACAGATCCACACTATATGGCCAAAAGTATGTGGACAGCTGACCACATACATATGTACCCAGACTGTGGCTATTATAATAACCTCCATTTTTCTGGGAAAGTTTTATACTAGATTTTGGAGTGTGGCTGTGAGGACTGGTGTTCATTCAGCTACAAGAGCATTAGTGAAGTCAGACACTGATGATAGATGAGGGGGGCTGTGGTGCAATCAGTGTTCCTGTTCATCCCAAAGATGTTCAGTGGGGTTGAGGTCAGGGCTCTGGGCAGGACATTCAGGTTCTTCCACTGTAGTCTTGGCAAACTATTTCTTCAGTTACCTCACTTTCTGCACAGGGGCATTATCGTGATTGAACAGGTTTTGACCTATCAGTAGGGAAATTGCAATGCTATAGCTTTCAGCTGTGTTCTTCCAACTTTGTTGCAACAGTTTGAGGAAGGCTCAGGTGCTCTGCAAACTTTTGCCTATATAGTGTAAAATGATTTAAATGATAAACCCTTAGTTGTTAATTAGTTTGTTTGGGGGTATTATAATAATACCCCAAAACAAACTGGGTTTACTCCGGGCACTCCGGTTTCCTCCCACAGTCCAAAGACATGCATATTAGGTTAATTGGAGTCTCTAAAGTGCCCCTAGTGTGTGAGTGTGTGTATGAGTGTGTGTGCCCTACGTGACCCTGAACAGGAATAAGCGGTTAAAATAATGAAGTAATGGATGGATTTATATACCTTTCATACAAATATCAGTTCAAAGTACTTTAAAAATGACAATGATTTAAAACAGTAAAAAAGATAAATGACAATGAATATAGTATGTAATACAATAAAAGCTTAATTAGCACATTAAAACAATAATAAACATCCGATTAAATATTAAATCATAGAAAAAAATATGAGAGTACACAAGGGGAGAGGGTGAGGCAACTCCTGAAGTTTAAAACAATAAAGCACACTCTGAGACTCTTGCACACAAGCCTGATCCCCTTGGTTCCTTAAATGGTGGCCTCCTGAATGAGCATACACCAGAGATGTAGGTAATTTTCTAGCAATCCTGAGCCAAGTCTTAAGTCTCTTATGGTTGTGTCATCTGTGGCCGTGTGTATGCAATAACGTTACGCATAATAATAAGGGAGGGAATGACATTCAGCTCATACGACATCTTAATGCTAACAATATCAGCTCTTGGTTGATATTCCAATGTTCATCCACAAATGCATAAGATAAAGCAAGATTGTTTCCTGAAATTTCCTTATAAGATTTCATTCAACCCAAGTTTAAGAAAGCTGGCAATGAAGACAGGAGAATGTATTTCACATAAAGTATCATGTATATTGAGTGCACCTGCAATCCTGATGTAATACCTTTTCAGTACCTTTTTTTAATCATAGTGAAATCTGCTGGGTAATGGAGGTAGTGTAGTTTTATTATAAATTTGAACTGCAGTCACAGCAATAAAGGTGATGCCAGATAGCAGTTACCATTTGCTACTCATTTTTGATTTCTCTGCTCCACACAAGCTACAAAGAGAACTGTTTTTCTGTGAAGTAAGATACAAAAAAGCAGAGCTGGTTAGGTGTACAGCCTCAGGGAAGATTATGTGCTGTGAGTCATTATTTTACTGTAAGATGCATCAAATATTTTGTAGTCTTACTGTCTTTTTGTTTTACCTTTTTGTCCCCACCAGGCTTAATGAGAATTTAGCAAGCATTATTTTACCAACTGTTATAAGCAAATCTGTTTCCATGTGATCTTTTAGGTTGCAGCAACCAAGCAGATAATTTTGCATTGAGCTGTAGGGTCAGAAAATTACCTTTTTTTTAAAAAATTTTTTTACAGTTTTTGTTTACAGTGTAGGTACCCCTGTTCAACTGCTCTTCAACGCAAATATATAAACAGCCAATCACATTGCAGCAACTTGATGCATTTAGGCATGTAGACATGGTCAAGACAACCTGCTGAGCTTCAAACTGTGCATCATAATGGGGAAGAAAGTTGATTTAAGTGACTTTGAACACGGCATGGCTCTGAAATACTTCTGAGTATTTCAGAAACTGCTGATCTACTGGGATTTTCACACACAAATATCACTATGGTTTACAGAGAATGGTCCAAAAAAGAGAAAATATCCAGTGAGCAGCAGTTCTCTGGGCAAAAATGCTTTGTTGATGCTGGAGGTCAGAGAAGAACGGCCAGACTGGTCTGAGCTGATAGAAGGGCAACAGCAACTCAAATAACCCCTCATAACAACCAAGGTATGTAGAAGAACATTTCTGAATGCACAATGCAGCAAACCTTGAAGCAGATGAGCTACAGTAGCAGAAGACCACACCAGGTGCCTCTCCTGTCAGCTAAGAACAAGCAACTAAGGCTACAATTTGCACAGGCTCACCAAAATTGGACAATATAAGATTGGAAAACGTTGCCTGGTCTGAGGAATCTTGATTTCTGCTACGACATTCCGATAGTAGGGTCAAATTTTGTCTTAAACAACATGAAAGCATGCCTTTTATCAATGGTTCAGGCTGGCGGTGGTGGTGTAATGGTGTGGGGGATATTTTCTTGGCAAATTTTAGGCCCCTTAATACCAACTGAGCATCGTTAAATGCCACAGCCTACCTGAGCATTGTTGCTGACCATGTCCATCCCTTTATGACCACAGTGTACCCATCTTCTGATGGCTACTTACAGCAGGATAATGTGCCATGTCACAAAGCTCAAATCATCTCAAACTAGCTTCTTGAATATGACAATGAGTTCACTTTACTCAAATGACCTCTACAGTCACCAGATCACAATCCAATAGAGCACCATTGAGATGTGGTGGAACGGAATATTTGCATCATGGACGTGCAGCTGACAAAATCATGTCACTATGGGCCAAAATGTTTCCAGGACCTTGTTAACTCTATTCCATGAAGAATTAAGGCAGTTCTGAAGGCAAAAGGGGGTCCAGCCTGGTACTAGCAATGTGTACCTAATGAAGTGACATTTATGTATGTGTATTTATATTTAAAGCATTTACACAGATAAGTGTGTTTGCCCGATTATCTAGAGTGATTTTGTCTCATTTTATACAGCTGAGCAGTTGAGGTTCGTGGGCCTTGCTTAAGGCCCAGCAGTGGGGGGCCTGGTGGTACTGGGATTTGAACTCCTGACCGTCTGCTTAGTAGGCCTATGACTTAACCACTGAGCTACCACTGCACTGCCATTGGACCAGATTCCTGCAAAACACAATATGTAGTATACACCGAAAACGCATAACCTTTTGACCACCTCCTGGTGGATCATTCTCAGCACTTCAGTGACACTGATGTGGTGATGGTGTGTTAGTGTGTGTTGTACTGGTGTGAGTGGATCAGACACAGCAGTGCAGCTGGAGTTTTTAAACACTGTGTTCACTTACTGTGCACTCT
>JAOVVH010000012.1:4186251-4197616 GCA_028566435.1 Scorpiodoras heckelii
ACAACCAAAAATACATTACAAAGTTAAAATACATCACCCACAGTTCATAGACGTTTCATCACATTTATTTCAAAAGTACAGCATATAAAACGAGTAACATAACGGTTCATTTCGAAATGTTTGTGTTCACTGACGGCGCCACTGGTTTGTGTAATTTAACAAATTTATAACCTGCGTAAAAATGTTATAAATAATTTTTTTTAATAGCGATTAATTCTTTAATGCATTAATGCATTAACGCATTAACGTGTTAACATGTTTGTTAACACATTAATTTGACAGCAGTAATTTGTCCACAACTCTTTCTATAGTATGGCAATTTGCCTAACACTAAACTAAAAAAGCAGCATGTGAAATTATATTTCAGCACATATGGGAATGCAAACTGACATATACATGGTAATATTTATGCATTTGTTGTTTGTTTGTTTGTTTTTAATAATAAATACTGATATGTAGAGATTTCAGCTGAAAAAGGGAGAAATGCTCACAAGTCATTTTTTTGCAAGTCCAAGTCGAGTCTTGAGTCCCTTATTGTTGTGTTAATTGTGTTGTACTGTTACATATGATAATAAGGGAGGGGATGACATTTAGCTCATTAGGCATTTTCTTAATGTTAATGCACAATAAAATAAAATTACATAAAATTAAAAGTAAAATAAAATTTTAAAGTAAAATGAAAAGAAAAGAAAAAAAAAAGAAATGAAAAGAAAAGAAAAGTTTTTTCACAAGCCCCAAATCTTGAGTCTGAGTCGAGTCTCAAGTCTTTTGTGGACGGGTCCCAAGTCAAGTCACCGTCTGTGCTACTTAAGTGTGATTCGAGTCCGAGGTGCAAACTCAAGTCCCTGTCTCTGGAATAAGGTTCTATGTCCACAACAACTACAGCTGTTTGTCCTGCACTGTCTTGCACTCACTTGCACACATGCACTTTATGTAGTACTATGTAGTTACCTGTAGCACCTTTAGGTCCTGGAGGAATGTAGTTTTGTTTCAATGTGCACTGTGCACACTGTATATGGTTGAAATGACAATAAAACACACTTGACCTGACTTGATTGCAGACTGTTTGTAGAATTACAGCTGAGTAATTCTCTGCACTAAAACAGGCTTAGATAATAGCCAATTTTAGGCAAATGAAATGTATGAGTTTAGTCTTGTGTTTAACAGCAAAATTATTAGACATCTCAAAAATACAGTGCATGCTAACACTCTTGTTAAAGTGTATTTGTGTGTGTGTGAGAGAGACAAAGAGTGAAAGAGAGAGACCGAGATAGAGAGAGAGAGAGAGATTATGAGTGTGTGTATACCCTCTAGGTCTTGTTTGGACAGTGCAGTAATTGAAACTTCTCAGTGACCCATGAGCCTTGGCCCTCGCTGCCTCTGAACCACTATCCGTAGTACACCACTGTCTTTTGACTGACGTCTGGCCTTCTTGGTCAAGCTAAATTACACTGACCAGTACACAAACTCTAACCTTAAAATCCATCTGAACCACATCACTGTGGTCAGCATTTTGAGTCACTCAGTCCAGACATCTTAATACACTCTTGTAAGATTCATATAAATGTTCTTATTCTTTGTTTTATCAGTTCACATTATTTAAAAAGTTCAAATTTACCACTGTGTAGATAATAACTTTAATAACTTTAATGGTTATTAGCTATGAGCTAATAGCTTTTGTGATATTCCATTCTAAATCCATAGGCATTAATATGGAGTTGGTTCGACCCCTTTTGCAGCTAAAACTCCTTCCCCTCTTCTGAGAAGGCTTTCTACAAGATTTAGCAGTGTCTGTGGGAATTTTTGCCCATTCATCCAGAAGAACATTGGTGAGGTCAGACGAAAATGTAGGAAAAGACAGCTCGCAATGGCTCGTAATCACCATTCTGGTTCACCCCAAAGCTGTTCTAAGGGGCTGAATTCAGGGTTCTGTGTGAGCCAGTTAAGTTCTTCCACACCAAACTCACCCAATTGTGCCTTTATGGACCTTGATTTGTGCACTGAGGCACAGTCGTGCAGGAACAGAAAAGGGCCTTCCCCAAACTGTTCCCACAAAGTTGGAGGCATACAATTGTCCAAAATCTTGGTATGCTGAGGCATTAAGATTTCCCTTCACTGGAGCTAAGGGGCCTTGGCCAAACTCCTGAAAAACAACCCCATAGCATTATCCCTCCTAAACCAAACTTTACAGTTGGCACAATGCAGTCAGGCAGATAACGTTCTCCTGGCATTTGCCAAACCCAGACTCATCCATCAGACTGCCAGGCAGAGAAGCGTGATTCATCACTACACAGAACATTTTTACACTGCTCCAGAGTCGAGTGGCTACGTGCTTTACACCACTCCATCTGACACTTGGCATTGTGCTTGATGATGTAAGGCTTGCATGCAGCTGCTTGTTCATGGAAATCCATGCCATGAAGCATCTGGTGCACAGCTTTTGTGCTGATGTTGATGCCAGAGGAGGTTTGGAACTCTGCAGTTATCAAGACAGCAGAGTGTTTTTGACTGTTATGCACTATGCGCCTCAGTGACCCCACTGTGTAACTTTATGTTGTCTGACACTTCGTGGCTGAGTTGCTGTGGTTCCTAAACACTTCCACGTTTCAATAATACCACTCACAGTTGATTGTGGAATATCTAGGAGAGAAGAAATTTCATAAACTGACTTGTTGCATAAACTACTGATTGGCACCTGATTAGCAGCACCTGTGAGCATGGGCCCTGCTACAGTGGTCAGTAGGTGTCTGCTCCAAGAAGCGGCATGCCACGTTTCACTGATTTGGATAAGGCCCGTGCGAAACGGCAAATTCAAGCTGGTGTTTCCGCAAAACTAAGTTGCGCCATTATTTGGAGTGAGCCCTAGTACCATCTCCAAATTGAAGGCCAAGTTCCACATAACGGGGGATGTCAGAGACAGGCCGCGAAGTGGGCATCCCAAGAAGACGACACCCCAAAAGATCGTTTCCTCACCCTGTCAGCACTTACATACCGTGTCTTCTACAGATTTACAGTCAAGGTTTGCAGGACAATATGGCCGACGGCTCTCTGCAAAGACAATCCGGAACAGACTGCACGTAGCTAATCTCCGGTCTCACCGGGCTGCCGGGAGGCCTGCCATGACTGCCCTTCACCGTCAGACCCTTTTGCCCTGGTGTAGCAACATGTGCACTGGAACCTGGTAGTGGTGTTGGTTATAGTGGCCACACTAACAAACTTATTTTTACAAAAAACATATTGTGCTTTTTATTGCCACTAAGATTAGTTAGGGTGAAATAAGTTACGCAATAAAAATTATTATAATGCTAAAAGAATGTTGTACAGCCATTTGCATCATCATCATCATCATCATCTTCCACCATATTTATGTGCACGTACAAAAGGCATATTTTCATTTTCAGATTTATTTTTAGATCTACTGTATTAGAGCTGTTATCTTCTGCCCACTTATCCATTTACATTGTTTGGTGTTTCTCAGGCTCTGGGGTCTAGACCTCATTAATGATCTGTGCTGGTGTGCATTATAAACTCATTGCTGCTCTCCAAGGGGTGTGAGCATATTGACTCTGGGGTTTACCCACACGAGTGACTGACAGTTCTGCTTTAAGAGAAGTTTCAGTGTAAACAGGAGAAGGAAAATCCAGGAGGTGCCTTTTTTATACATTCATCTGTAATAAGTCATTGGTACCTAATGCCTAAGCCAGCATTTATTAGCCTCTATAAATATGCATATTAAATAGTCTATCAGTTTTATTTATTGTATACGGTTTTAAATCCAGCTCCAGGGATGTGATACAGTATAAAGGCAGGATTTTAATCCAAATCCTTATAAGATACAGTACATTCATTGTTGAAGTATAAGAACAGAAAAATTAATTAATTAATTAATTAATTAATTAATTAATTAATTAATAATAATAATAATAATAATAATAATAATAATAATAATAATAGCTCAGTGAAAGAAATGGTACTCTGCTCTCCAGCTTGTCATATCACACCACTCCAGTGTGGATTATTTTCATACAACTGTGTAATTCCTCTTATACCATGGTGGTTTGCCAACAATCATAAAGTTTCATTTAATAATAAATAGCATGTCACATATTTTAGTGATTTAATGTTAGAGGCAGTGTTGTGGACAAGTTAGTTCCTGTTATCACTTCTAGAACAATCACTCCTTTTTTTCCTCACAATTGTCTCTTAGTCAGTAGTTTTTCTTTGCTAACCAAAAACCCATTTTTAAAAAATCTGTTTATTATTAATCTTGGATTATGTTGAGCATCTGCCATGCATTTCTTTGTGTATGATTTTTGTTACACTGTAAAAATAAATATTGTTTAAAAAAAACAGTAATTTTCTGACAGCAGGGTGTGCCAGAAAATGTCTGTAAAAAACAGTAATTATCTGTAACATAAGCTGCAATTAAAAACTATTTTTAAAAATAAATAAATAAATAAAGGGTAATTTTCTGGCAGCCCGGGCGCCCGTAAACGTAAAAATGCTAAGTGGCAATCTCACATGTTGCTCAACAGCTCTTATGTCTAATCTTTCATGGGGCTCCAACCAGCGCTCTCCTACACACAAGGCTGTTGCCTTAACCGCTTGCCCCATTTCTCAGCTGTGGGTTTTGTTATTAGAAGTACTATAAATCTATAAATCTGTTTTACCCATTGAAAAAGTCCTTTAAGTATATATGAACTGTCATTTTCACTGTTGTGAAAAAACATGTAAAATTAATTTTTTAAAATACATTAATAAACTGTCAAAATAAAAGCATTTTATTTTGTTAAATGTATGTTAACTGAACTCATATCATGTAAATTACAGAAAATGCTGCTACTTTTTTCAATGAAAAATACAGTATCTTTACAGTTAGTTTTGTTAAAAGTCTCATCTAAAAACTGTTAAAAAAACAGATATTTATTCCATTTATACAGATTTATTTTGTTAAATCACATGACACATTTTAATAAACAGTTCATTCTTTTAATTTTAATATAATTTACTGTCATTTTGAAATACAAGAGAAAAGCTGTACATTTAATATCAAATCAAATCAGACTTTATTGTCATTTAGCTGTACAAACAACAGTAGTGCAGGCAAAATGAGAAAACGATTCTCTGGGATCAGGAAGTAAAAAGAATAGATATATAATATAGAATTCAATTAACAACAAACCCTCTGTTCCCACACAATACAACACCCCAAGGCACCGCAACACATTGCAGTGTCAATAAACTGATTAATGTAAGATGGAAAATTTACAATAAAGTGTCTAGTGTATGATGAAACATTTACATTAAAGTGACTAGTGTATGATGAAAAATTTACATTAAAGTGACTAGTGTATGATGAAACATTTATATTAAAGTGACTAGTGTAGGATGAAAAATTTACAATAAAGTGACTAGTGTAGGATGAAAAATTTACAATAAAGTGACTAGTGTAGGATGGAAAATTTACAATAAAGTGACTAGTGTATGATGGAAAATTTACAATAAAGTGACTAGTGTAGGATGGAAAATTTACAATAAAGTGACTAGTGTAGGATGGAAAATTTAGCAGCAGTATGGATCAGTAATGGAAAATCTATGAAAATTGAAGCAACAGTTTAGCATTCTTACAGCTTGGGAAAGGAAGCTATTTATCAGCCTTGTGGTTCTGGCTTTTAGGCTTCGGAGACGTTTGCCTGATGGCAACAGTTCGAACAATCTATGCAGAGAGTGAGGAGTCTCTTACAATGTTCAAAGCCCTATTCCTACAGCAGCTCTGAAAATCTTCCTGGACAGAGGGGAGCGAAATTCAAATGGCCCTCTCAGTTCCCCTGACTATCATCTATAGGGCTTTTTTATCTGATCTTTACTATAAAGACAATTTTTTTACAGTGTACTTTAGAAACAACAACATATTAGAACAAGGGCATTAATATAAACCTAACAGCTAGAACTACTCTATTTTCCATGCTGTTATACAAAAAAATGCACATCATCTGATCAGATTTGAGAATTCAGTGGTGTATAAAATTTGATGTAATATTATTATAAATATTATAATGAAATATTCATTATCACTGAGCAAGGACACCTTCAGGGAAGGTATATAAGAATGATATTGGATGACATAAGAATAGCCTTAGCTCTGATGCCCTGTCTGTACTTATCTCCACAAGGAGTTCATTTAACCTTGTCCTTCATTTTCTGGATTTACCAACAGTGCTGTAATGGAAATGAGTACTGGCTCATTCAAGCATTTAATTACTTACTTTCCTCTGGTCATGAAAATAAATCCTTACTGCCTCTAGCATTGATAAATAAGTCAGTGAACTGATAAGCAGACAGAGTTTGCCGAGTCCCGCTATTGCTAGGCTGATTTACACAAGTTACTGTGTTATTTTCCAAATCAAGTTTATTTCTTTCTAACATAAACTTAGTTAGTTAGTTATAAGGAGGATATAGAGTACTTCTATAAGTCTAGCTGGATAATTGTCTTTGTAAAGCTGCTTTGGGACAACGTCCATTGTTAAAAGCACTTTAGAAATAAAATTGAATTGAATTGAATTGAATAATTGTGCCTGTAAATGTACTCTATGTCTGAATTGAAGCATTTATCCATAATGAAATCATGTTCCAGTCATGTAAAGTTATCCAAAGTCATTTTACTTCCTAGTATTAGCAGTGTTGTGAACTATAACTGTAATTAAGTGCACTCTTTGCCTTAGAACTGTTGCATACTCTACTTTATTTCAATACTGGTAGAAATAATGGCCCGTGTAATGCATATGGTACAGCACAGGTGGTCAAATAAAAAACCCCAAAAGCTCAGGTATAAGTGTCCAATCACAAAAGAAAATAATACTTCTTTTGACGTAAACTTAATTCAATAAAGACCTGTTGGATTTCACCAGGCAAAACGTTTCTATCCCTCATTATGTTTAATGACCTGGTTAATACCTGCTAGAGTTGAAAAGGGTTAAAGATGATTGCAACGAGCTTCATAGCCAAGCAGGTAGCTCTGAATGTGTGTATGTGTTTCTTTCTGTACCCTTGGAGACACACAGGCTTATTAGAGAACATTGCCTTCACTCCTCTTTAATCAGCAGGACCTCTTAACTAACGTACACACACACACACACACACACACACACACACACACACACAGACACTCTCTCTCTCTAAAAGTAACTATGCAAGACCCATTAATCACCATAGCCTTTCATTAAGGTAAGGCTAAGTTTCATATAAAGCATATCATCTGTCCAAGAGCTGCTTTAATTATGACCAATGCCTGCAACAGTGCACAGCATATCGCTCTGTATTTTAATTAAGAACTCAGAAAGGAACTACATAATTACACATGCACCAAAGCAGCCCACTGGTCTGCACATCATTTATTTCACAGAGTTAGAAAAGAGAAGGAGAACCCACTCGCATCTTAAATCTTCAGTGCTGTTTGTGTCTAAAAGGCAATCGAAAAAAAAAACCAGCAATGTTTGCTATCTTTAAAGATGAAAGGCTTTTGCTTACAAAATCCCCAAAGTCACTCTGATGTGGGCAAGAGAACAGGATGCTCGCTAAACTCGCCATGTTTTCATCAGGGAAATAAAGCAGAGGATTAAACAGCACAGATTAGACGCTACATCAACAAGCATCACAATTACAAAGGATAATTACAGTGAGGTTTTTCGTTCATAGAGGTCAACAGAAAAAACACTAATGCTGCTGGAGAGGAAGCATCTCAGTAACCGACTTAAATCGAGCTTAAAGGAGGTCACTGCAACACGGGATAAGCATGTTAGCCATGCGCTCAGGGCTGTTAATTAAAGAGCATGTTGCCTTTGTTATTGTAATAACTTAAAGGCTTCAATTTCCAAATTGGTTAGAGGACACTGAAGGCTGTCTTAATACTGAAGCCTGAGAGTCAAAGAAGAGCCAGGAGGGATATTGGTTTCATTTTATTGATCCCTGACTGGGTCTTAAGCTCATTATCCTGAGCACTTCTTTCATTTCTACACTCTGTAGCTTGGCCATTGTGTTAATGGAAGATTATTTATGTAACAGCAAAATAAAACAGCGACCTGAATTTCTGTTAATGTGACAAGTATTTATTTTGATTATTGTGTCTACAGTGTATTGTGGCGTCTGCTGGTTCAGGTGGTTTGGGGCGGGGTTACACCTTTCTCCCAGCATGTACTGTGAGTAGCACTGTTTTGGGTATCTACCGTGAGTGTGAAATGTCCTGTCAGTGATAAAACTCTTGCATCTGGACGGAATTTAAACTGAACACGGATGTTTGCATCATGCAGTCATTGGATCACATTCCACACTCCACAATATCAAGTGGTCTAAAACTCAGGTACTGAGGAGACGCTGGCACTTATTTCAGCTTGGGTCACTGATACAGATGCTACGAAACCGAATATTGCAAGGAGCAGCAGGCAAACATTTTATTTCCAGTACGAGGCAACATCTGCACGGAAAATCACAGACATGTACTGTACACCAGAAAAACTGGTACTGGAACCTATGTAAAATCCATAAATAAAAAAAATAAAACAGAAATACTTGCTGTGCAAGGCTTAATGTCACAAGTCCAGGGTGTGTTTCAGGAGCAAATGCTAATGTGACAATCAAAGAGCTATAAAGACGATGGAAATGTAAGCGTAGGACATGGAGTAAGAGGCAAAAAATACAGAAAGAGGATTTGATATGAAAAGAGAAGATGATATCTCCGGGGAGTGGAAGGCAAAAAGAAATGCTCATTTACAATGCACTCAGCCAACTATCACACCGACTGTGTAGACCTTTTAACTAGCCTTGCTTTATGCCTCAAGATCATATCATTTTCTATTACTCCAAGCCCAACCACCCATGCTTTTATTACTGTATCATTAGAGCTACATCCATAGTGGAAATTAAGGAATCGTAGGGGAAAAATTGTAGTGTAGAAGTGTAGTGTAGTGTCAGCAAAAAGGAATGTAGGTCAGTTTTTTTTAGTATTATTTTACTTCACTGAAGCACACAAGGGAAGTCTATAGCACACTGAGTAAATAGTGATGGATGATATACAGTTCTATGTTTAAAAAAAAACTTATTAAATGCATCACATTAATGCAATAATCTATCCCATATGCACTTATACACTGAAGTTCATCCTAATCCAGCTACCTTTTATCTAAATTAATACTTTGTGCATTTTCACTATAATATAAAAAAAATCTGAATATGATCTCATACATTTGAATATTTTTATCCCAGGATTACAAACAATGGGAGCAATGTGACAAGTCAGTATGACATGGCTTCATTCTGTACAAGGGCAAAAGTAAAGCCCTTCACACATCCCAGCAGTGTCCAAAATGAGTGGAGATCAGTTCTGCTCCATGTGTGCAGCAGCTAGGTGGGCTTTACAGCATGATGCTCCACACACTCATGCTTGCTTGCTAAACCTGGACAGCTTGAATCAGCAAGAAAAGTAACATGGCTTGCATAATTTGCCTCAAAGAAACTGCAGAGACAGAATAGTGTCAAAAGAGCTTTTAATACTTATAGATACAGCATAAATCTTTTTTTTTTTTAATCTCTCAGGTTGATTTTATTGGTTTGGATTTAGACCTGCATCATTGATCCAGTTCATTTAAAAGAGTATACTTAAAAATCTTAACTCTACTTTACATGCTAATTATCTTGATAAATGGTTTATCTTGATAAATTTTAACAAAGAAAATGCACTTGTGAAATGCAATCTACAATATTCAGCAATATTTTATCCCAACATTTAGCAGTATGCACAATTCAGTATTTGAAAGGAACCTGATATTAAGCTTTCATAGCACATTCTTAAGCTTTTTAAATGGGGTATGTGACTGTGCTCATTACTGACCAGTCACATTTAAACTCTGATTCCAAAGCAATTATCATATATAAACCCATTAAATTTTGCAAAAGCATGTGGCAAAATGTCTTATGGTATGATTTAGGGGTGTTAAGAAAAATTCAATTTGAATTGGCAAATCACCCCGAGTGCCTACAATGCGACTCTATTGATTTATGAGTCTAGATTCAGTTCAAATAAAAGACAAAAATGGTTATCAGCTGCTAAAATACAGCTGATACAGCTGTCTCAAATTGATTCATGTGACAATCTGCTTTCCTGATATGTGTGTGTTAGAGAGAGAGAGAGAGAGAGAGAGAGAGAGAGAGAGAGAGAGAGCTCCACCTGGTTGGTGTTCTCATTGCCTGTTGATTTGGGCTTTTAAACCACACAATAATTTGTTTTGCTACGGTAAAAGGTTTGAGGTTTAATTGAATGTACCAGTTGACAGACAAAATAAAGTACTGAATACTGAAAATACTGAATTTAACTAAATTGAAACATATTTACTGGACCCATCCTGAATCAAATCACATCAATGCTGAACCGCATCATATCAGCTCAGTAATCAATCAAAGCGTATTGAATCATTACCTGCTTTACGGCATTGGTTTTGCACCATATGGTAAACTGTACATCAAGGTATGCATCATCTACTCAGACTAGGCCAAGGTTTAACACATTTTTGGCATAATTCTAAAATGCACGTTTGGTACGAAACAAGACAGATTATCAGCCAAAGAACATCACAGCTAGAGTAAAGCATGGTGGTGGCAGCATCATGCTCTGGGGCTGCTTCTCTTCTACTAGGAATTTAGACAGATGAAAAAAAATACCCCTTCTGTCCTGATAAGGAAATAAGCCTTTAATCCTGGCTCCCAAGTTAGATTTCTCTTTATGGATTTCACTATCTGGCTGGGATTATAGAAGATCTGAAGCACATCAAAACATTGTCACATTAAACAAACCCACATAGTAGGAGATGTGGTCTGTGAAAATGGTGGGGGTTTTTTTTCATATAATCAGACAGAAATATCTGAGCTGCTATGTGAGCATCTAATGTAACATCAGTCTAGGGTTTCAACAATGATGATGTAAGACAAGAGTAGCAACTGAAAGCTGTACTGTAGCCATTGAAATCTATACTATAGACACTGAAATCTGTACAGTAGCCACTGAAATCTTTACAGTAGCCACTGAAATCTGTACTGTAACCACTGAAATCTGTACTGTAGCCACTGAAATTTGTACTGTAGCCACTGAAATCTGTACTGTAGCCACTGAAATTTGTACTGTAACCACTAAAATCTGTACTGTAACCACCGAAATTTGTACTGTAGCCACTGAAATCTGTACTGTAGCCACTGAAATCTTTACAGTAGCCACTGAAATCTGTACTGTAACCACTGAAATTTGTACTGTAGCCACTGAAATTTGTACTGTAGCCACTGAAATCTGTACTGTAGCCACTGAAATTTGTACTGTAACCAC
>JAOVVH010000012.1:4228523-4239865 GCA_028566435.1 Scorpiodoras heckelii
TAGATAGATAGATAGATAGATAGATAGATAGATAGATAGATAGATAGATAGATAGATAGATAGATAGATAGATGTGTTTTTGCAGCAATTACAGATTAGTTGATTTAGTATTTTATTCTACACCGATCAGCCATAACATTAAAACCTAATATTGTGTAGGTCCCCAATGTGCCACCAAAACAGCTCTGGCCCATCAAGACATGGACTCCACAAGACCTCTGAAGGTGTGCTGTGGTATGTGACACCAAGACATCAGCAGCAGATCCTTTAAGTCTTGTATGTTTCAAGGTGGGGCCTCCATGGATTGAATTTGTTTGTCCAGTACATTCCACAGATGTTTGATCAGATTGTGATCTTGGGGATTTGGAGGCCAAGTCAATACCTTGAACGCGTTGTCATGCTTTTTCAATTCATTCCTGAACAATGTTTGCAGGGATATCCTACTGAAAGTGCTCACTGCCATTAGGGAACACTGTTGCCATGAAGGGGTGTACTTGGTCTGAAACAATGTGTGGGTAGGTGGTACATGTCAAAGTAACATCCGCATGAAGTCCTGGACCCAAGTTTTCCCAGCAGAACATTGTCCAGAGCAACACACTGCCTCCACCAGCTTGCCTTCTTCCCATAGTGCGTCCTGGTGCCATCTCGTCCCGAGGTAATCTACATACAAGTACCTGGCCATCCAAATGATGTAAAAGAAACGTGATTAATCAGACAAAGCTACCTTCTTCCATTGCTCCCATGGTCCAGTTCTGATGCTCACGTGCTTACTCTAGGTGTTTTCAGTGATATACGGGGTTCACCAAGGGCACTCTGAGTGGTCTGCAGCTAAGCAGCCCCATACGCAGCAAGTTGTGATACACTGTGTGTTCTGACACCTTTCTAGCATAAGCAGCATTAAATTTTTCAGCAATTTCTGCTACAGTAGCTCTTCTGTGGGATCAGACCAGACAGGCTAGCCTTCAGTCCTCATGCACATCAGTGAGCTTTGGCTGCCAACGACAATGTCGCTGGTTCACCTGATGCCCTTTCTTAGACTGCTTTTGCTAGGTACTAACCACTGCATACCGGGAACACCCCACAAGACCTGAAATTTAGGAGATGCTCTGACCCAGCTGTATAGCCATCGTAGTTTGGCCCCTGTCAGAGTTGCTCAGTTCCTTACACTTTCCTTACATTTTTCTCACTTTTAGCACATCAACATTGAGTTCTCACTGTTATTCACTGCCTAATATTTCCCACCCCTTGACAGATGTCATTGTAGTGAGATAATCAATGTTATTCACTGCACCTGTCAGTGCTTTTAATGTTATGGCTGATCGGTGTATACTTTAATGCAAATTTTCTAAAACTGTTGGAATATAGAGTGTTTTCACCCGAAATACAGATGTCTGGCTGACTGGAACAGCTTCTCTTTAACAATCTGCTTATCTGGCTCTATTCATAATGCCTGTAATGGCAATAAACTCTCAGGTTCTCCATTTTCAGCCACTGAGCCCTAACTCTGATCTGGACTCTCCTCTGACAATCGCCCATCTTGCCCACTCACTCACTTAGGCTTGATCTTGGTGGTGTCTGTTTTTACTTCCCACTTTGTTATAACGGATTTCAGAGTGCTCCTAGAAAGGTTCAAAGCTTTGCCTATGCTTTAATCATCTTCTCCTTCTGTTTTTACCTCTTAACAGCTTCTTCTTGACGCTTTATAGGCAGTTCCTTGGTCTTCATGCCAGCAGGACTGATCTGATCTGACATTTTAGCTGTCAGACTTCCCAGGGTCAGAAGGATTTATTGTTTAAGTGCACAACTGGACACAAGTGGATTTCAAATGAACACAAAAAGGTGTTCCCTGTTTAACATATCTAATGTGAGCTCTTGAAAATTAAATACTAGACTGAATTTAGATTGGTAAAAGAAAGGGTGCTGAATATTTATCAATTATGCAGTTTCTTGACTTTTTTAAATAATTCTTAGGACACCTAAATTCATTCATTTCATTTCTGTAGGGAGTCACTTAAAAGGAGCAGATCCCTCAGAACCCCATTATGAAACACTCTTATTTAAAGAATAATCAGTGCACTGGTGAATACTTAGTGCAGGCACTATATATGCACTGGGCATATGTAATTTTGGTGTTAGGAAGGAATTCACTCCCGTCCACTGTTGGGCCCTAGTTGTCCCTCCTTTGAACTCACCTGGACACCCTCACCTGATTTGTGGCCACATTATACAGTATTTGTAGTTTTGGTGGCCATGCTGCCTCCCCAACAACATCACTGTGGTTGCCAGGTTAATGGTTTTCACATGGAAATGAGCTACTTTTGAACCAAATGATGATAGTGTTTATACTAGTTTGGCCATTTTGTAAAAGTTCATTCATTCATTATCTTAACCACTTATTCCTGTTTCCAGGGTCACGGGAGAGCCGGTGCCTAGCCGGTGGCATAGGGCACAAGGCAGGATCAACCCTAGACAGGGTGCCAATCCATCATAGAGCACACACACTCATACACACACTCACATATTAGGGGCACTTTAGGGACACCAATTAACCTCATATACATGTCTTTGGACTGTTGGAGGAAACCGGAGTACCCGGATTAAACCCACGCAGACACGGGGAGGACATGCAGACTCCACACAGAAAGAGTCCGGATGAAGAAATCACATTCGAGTCCGGATGATGCCATAGCTACCCATGGCCGAGAGACCAGAGAGCAAAACTGGCTGTGCTCTCGGGGTGGGAGGGGTAACATACGCGCTTTCCAGTATTAGTCACAGTGACACTAGCCAGGCATGCATACAGAGTTGGGTGTTACACTGCTCTGTTGTGTGTGTGTGAGAACCATACACTGACAATGCTTGACTGCTTTCACCTCATGGCTTTGCTTTGGGTGTTGAAAGCACATGATTAGCTAAGCAAAATGCCATGCAGGCAGATGATGGTATGAGTAAAGCTTTTATTAATCAATCTAAGCACTCTACAGTTTAATGACATGTCTACAATGCTGTTTTGATGGCTAATTATAAACACTTTGACTGAGGTTTTGGTAGTGGCTGGTAACTGATTTTGGAGGCTGGTTTTGAACTGACGTTGGGATGCTTTTGTTAAGCCTGCTACTGACAAAATATGATCACACGTGGTCAGTGGAGAGGCATTCAAGACACGAAAATACCCTATGTGAATGGCCAGACTGTCTCAGCTGTGCCCTAGCTGTGATACTAAATCTAAACTGACGTGCAGCTTCATTAGACTTACAGCTTTAGAAGAAAAAAAAAGTCAGAAAGCATTCATTCATATTGAAGGTCCCTACTATGCGATTTCAAGCACAAAACAGAAAAATGTATAAATCTGTCATCTTAAATCTCTTTTTTAATGAACAAATTAATTATTTCATATTGAAAATGGAAGTGTGCATGGAAGAATGTGTGCAATAATGGATAAGGAGATAAAGAACTACTCTCCCTATTAATATTACGTCTATTTTTACACTTAGTAACTGTGAAACAGTGAATGTGTTGGTATGGTTGATTAAATATGCTGCTGCATGTTCTTTTGCTTATGAAAATAAACCCACGGAAACAGGACATCTGTCTGAAGTAAATGCTATTATCACTGTTATTGCTTTGGGCAGCAGAGAGCAGCTGGAGTAACCATCCAAAGGAGGCTGGGAAGAGGGAAGCAGTGCTAACACTGCCATCTTCGGAAGCTAAAAGCTTTAACTTCAAACTGGCTGATTGGAAATGAGCTAAGGTGCCTCAGTCTGTCCAAACACCAGGAAAGCAGACAATGGTTGCCAAGCAGCTCACTCATATGCCCCCCTACACCCCACCCCCACCCAATGCCCTGGATACAGAGAGGCAACAGCTCCCCTCACAGGGCCTAAAGAGTCATTTTCCCCCTCACCACCTTTCAGATGCAGCTGTGATGGCTAGAACCTGTCTGAAAGGTGTTGGCAAATTCTAAAACACTATTACCAGGGTCCTTTGAGAAACCCAGCAAGTACGGACAATCAAGCATAGAATAATTAAACGTATAATGTTCACATATATCCATACAAAATATTCAAAGAATCATGCTTATGGATTACACTAAATGGCTAAAAGGATGTGATCATCACACCCATATGTATATATATTCAACCATGGGCATTAATATAGTGTTGGTACCTCCACTGTTGCCATAACAACCACACATCTGGGAAGGCTTTCCACTAGATTTTGGAGTGTGGCTGTGGGGATTTGTAATCATTCAGACACAAGAGCATTAGTGTGGCCAGGCACATCTCAGGTGCAGTCAGTGTTTCAGTTCATCCCAAAGGTGTCCAGTAGGATTGAGGTCAGGCATCTGTACAGGACACTCAAGTTCTTCCAGATCAACCCTGGCAAGTCTTGTCTTCTTGGACCTCATTTTGTGTACAGGGGCATTGTCATGCTGGACCAAAGGGGAATCTTCAGAATGCAAAGACATCCGAGACTATTGTGTGCTTTCATCTTTGTGGCAATGGGTGTGATGGTCAGGAGCAAACACTTTTGGCCATATAATGCAATTTCTGTCATTTATTGAGCTTAGTGTCATAGCTCTGGGGTAGATATACTATCCTGAGCATAGGTTACATACAGTCTGTGTCTAATTTTACCCTGTCTCTGCACAGGTTTCCTCCAGGTTCTCCAGTTTCCTCCTACCTGCACTCCTCCTACACTAAATTATCCCTGGATGTGGATGGTGCCGGTGCCTTGTAATGGACTTGAGTCCTATTCAGGGTGTATTCCCACCTCACACCCAATGATCCTGGGATAATATCTGGATTCATGACAATCCTGACCCTAAAGCAGTTACTGAATTTTAATGAATAAATGACTGAATGAATGAATGAATGAATTATAGATCGATCTGCAAAGCTTTTAAACTGGTGACAATATTGAGCCCCAAAATCATCTTATTGGACACACTGGTTCATAAACTGGTGGGAATAAGTCACCAAGAGGAAAATATGCATTTCATAAGTGGAGCAAATTCATTTAGCAGCCTCTCCATTTCCCACTGGCATCAGTCTGCCAAAACAAAGCGTCTGTCAGTGCAGGGGCTCGATCTCTGCATTTATACTGTTCATAACCTCAAACTGTTTAGTATTCAGAGCAGCCTGCATTCATGATTCAACTGTTTTGCCTTCAATCAAAAAGTGAAATGTGTTCTCTCTGACCCCCTGTTTCAATATCCATTCATAAGGGTCTTGCTCCCTGGCAGTGTGAATATTAGCCACTTATCCCCAAAAGCTAGAGGCTAGTACAACAGACCAGTGCTATCTCTCAACGTTGTGTGTACCTACTATGTGCAATCTCTATAAAAGAGTCTCAGGCACAGTCCTTTCTATCACACTGCTGGCTTCAGACTGCCAGTTGTGGCGACTCTACAGGGTGATTTTATTGACAGTTATGAGGTTTGACGTTTATATAATTCTGTCGTGCTCAGAGAGTCTAAACAGATGCAAACATGGTCATGGTCCTCCCACTGCTCTTTATTTGTCATATTGCATACTAGTGCACCCGACAAGAATGCGTTTTCCTTTCACACCTGATTTATTATTTATTTATTACACCTTTTCCCTTTATGAACACAAGCACAGCTGCTACAAAACAGAGAGTATGTAGCATACTTTAGTTCAATCTCCACTAACAGGCTTTGAATGAGCAACAGCTAAACCTCTTTCTCCGATAACTTAAACATTACATTTAGTAAAGCATCTCAAAAGGTCAGTGAAAAGCCACGCTTTATCTCTGTATATTTTATAAGCTTACTAGTACATCTCTACCTAAAACATGACTTTTTCTCTCTCTTTCTCCAGACATCAGGGAGGCAGGGAGAGAGTGTCTTCTAGGAAGAAAGACATCAGGAGAAATCTGAAGAATTCAAATGGGGATTGAGAGAGAGTGATGGAGTTTGAGGTGCAGCATGGGAATGCATCCTCACTTGTGTTTAAGAGGAAAACTTTAAGATCTGTCCCGGCTCCCCACCCACTCCTCGATACCTTTCAAGTTGGTCTCTCCTGAGTTTGCCATGCACAAAAGGTTTGTGGTGTAATTATCGACTTGTATTTCAAGCCTCTTTATTTTTCCCGCTTATTTTTCTCAAGATTCACTGAGGTCACCACCTTATACAAATTGACAGTGTGTTTTTGTTATTCTGCCACCATGTACATGTGATATCAACCCCATCTGAGTCAACAGTGCATTATTTTATTAAGCATTGCTGATCTCTGAGTGTTGGCATGTTCAACCGTTAGCAGGGGAGGTTCAGCAGGGTGACACATGAAAAGAAAAAGCTTTTCTTGAGCCTGCTGATCCTGAAATGAAGACATCTAAAACACCTGCCAGAGCGGAGAAGGACGAACAGTCCATGACAGGGGTGAGAGGTGTCCCTGACAATTCTGTGTGATCTCCGAATGTGGTGGTCAGCCTCAGTGGTGGAGAGTGGAGAACCGATAATGCATTGGGCAGTTTTCACTACCCTTGGCAGTGCTTTCTGGTCTGAGACAGACCAGCTGTCATACCATACCATACTGTGATTAAGCTGGTAAGGATGCTTTTGATGGTACAGTGGAAGAAGTTCACCAGGAGTGGACAGATGGACCTTCTTGAGTCTCCGCAAGAAGAAGAGATGCTGGTGAGACTTCTTGACCAGGACTGAAGTATTAAGTTTCCTAGAGAGGTCCGCAGAGATGTTCCAACCTCTTTCCCACTGATTTGGATGGGTGTGTGCTGCCTCTGGTGTTCCTGAAGGCTACGAAGATCTCTCTGGTCTTGTTGGTATTGAGGTCCAGGTTGTTTTCGGCACACTATGCTGCCAGGTGCTTGACCTCCTCCCTATATGACGCCAATCACCATTGTGTCATTTGCAAATTTGATAATAGTTTTGGAGCCATGTACAGGTGTGCAGTTGTAGGTAAAGAGGGAGTACAGGAGAGGGCTCAATGCATAGCCTTGTGGGATGCCAGTGTGCTGGGTACGGTTTCAGCAGGTGTGGTTATCTAACCTTCCAGAGTAAACTGTTGATGCTTAGGTCTCTCAGTTTTGTGATGAGCTTAGAGGGGATGATAGTGTTAATAGCAGAACTGAAATCTATGAGCAACATTCTTACGTAGGTGTTGCTGTTGTCCAGGTGGAAGATGAAGTGTAGAGCAGTGGTGATGACATCCTCCATGCTCCTGTTCTGATATTAGGCAAATTGGAAGGGGTCCAGTGTGAGAGGTAGGTAGGTTTTCAGATGCGCCAGCACCATCCTTTTCGAAACACTTCATGATGGCAAAAGGGTGAGGAAAAAGACGAACTAGAAAAGATTTCAAATTATAACGAACAATATTTTTGAACTAGTTTCAGATCCTACAGTTCTATTTCTGCAAGCTACTAAGTTTTGGCCAGGGTTTTGGTTTTCCCATTAAATTTGTCAATTCAAGAATGTTTGGATATTCCTCAAGCTATATGCTCTCTTCACATGTGAATGTTCCTAGTAGTGAGTTTTGATGAAGACCGAGTTTTGGAGGAGGTGGAGGTGGTGAGACCAAGTCAAGACCAAGACCTAAAGAACATTCTGTAGGTTTTTGCCTACATCACCAACCTTATATACCAAATGCATAACACCAGTCAATACATTGTAAATTACCTGATTGATCTTATTGGGAGTTTTTTTGTTCGGTTGGGGTTTTTTTGGGTTTTTTTTATGTTTATAATTATTTTGAGAGTATGAAAAATGAAGCTTGTCACTGTGGTGGGGCAAAAAAAACAAGTTCTCCCTGCAATATTATCCAACCCATGTCGTCATAGTCTGAGACTGATTCAAGACTGAGCAGAATTGCTTTCAATTCTGAGACAAGACTGAGTAATTGAAAAGGTGCCCTTGAGACCAAAACCGGACTCAAGTATTACAGCAGAAGCTTCTGCTAAGAAATAGCTACCAAGACATAACCAAACATTAAAGAACCCTTACACACTGATCACAACAAAGAAATTGATACATACCCAAGTCTGCACCAGATGGACTGAATCAAAAATAATAATAAACTCTCACACAGGGATGCACATGCAAAGTGACCTTTTTTCCCCACTTCATTTGTATGTATTGTAAATACCTTACATTGTAAATACTTTGGTCACATAAGCCTAGATGTAGCCTAGTATCCAAATAACTGATATACACTGAACTATCATTTTTTTCTAGTGTGAAGTTTGACTAGATTTTATTGTGCAGTCATTACAACCTTGTCCATTCAAAGATTTCTTTAATTTCAGGTCTTTTTTAGGACTGCATTGGTTTAAACACTACCAGTCAAACCTGCTTTTTTTCTGCCCATTTCATTATGTTTTATTACAGTTTGCACTTCAGCACTGTTATAATCTCTGACCAATTATAATTGATTAGAAGGTGCTGATTAATTTTCTATTATAGCAGCACTGACAATTTTATTAATGCACTCATTCTAATTCTAATTTGTTATTGTTTCTGTGCTAATGACTTGCACAAGGACTTGTATGTGGGAGGATCTACAAAACCCATTTCCAGAAAAGTGAGGACACTTTCTAGAAATGCAATGAAAACTGAAATCTGTAATTTGTTAATTCACTTGAACCTTTATTTTACAGATAAAAGGACAAAGAAAAGATTTTCAGTGTTTTCAATGACAAACTTAATTTTATTTGTTAAATATTAATAAATTTAGAAATTGATGCCTGTAACACATTCAAAACTAAATTGGGACAGAGGCAAAATTAGACTAAAAAAGTTAAATGAGTAACACTGAAAGGTTCTACAATTCGCAGTTTAACTGGTAACAGGTGAGGACATCAAGATTGAGACTAAAGGGAGCATCCAACAAAGGCTTAGTCATTGCAAGCAAGGATGGTTATGGTTTCCCAGGAACTGCATGTCTGTTTCAGCAGAACAATGCCAGGCCTCATTCTGTATGAGTTACAACAGTGTTTCTTGACAGGCCTGACTGCAGTCCAGATCTGTCTCCTATTGAAAATGTATAGAACATCATGGAGAAGAGAATCAGACAACAGTGACCACGGATTGTTAAGTAGCTCAAGTCTTGTACACAGCAAGAATGGACAAAAAGTCCACTTGCAAAACTGTAACTATTAGTGTCTTCAATTCCCTAATGATTAAAAAGTACAATTTAAAAGAAAGATGATGTGACCCAGTGGTAAACACGCCTCTGTTCCAGCTTTTTTTGAGTGTGTTACAGGCATCAATTTCTATATTTGTTTACATTTAACAAATAGAATTAAATTCATCACTGAAAACACTAAAAATCTTTTCTTTGTCCTTTTGTCTGTTAAATAAAGCTTCAAGTGAATTAACAAATTACAGATTTCAAGAAGAAAGTGTCCAAACCTTTCTGGAAATGGGGTTTGTACATGTCTAAAATGTGTGTAATCATGAAATGGTGATGTTTTCTGTGAGATTTATTGAATATTATGGAAGGATTCTAAATTGTCTGCATAATCTATTTGGGGATAATACGCATCAGGTCCTGATGTAGCAGCAGATAAATCACTATTACTGACACTGACCAAACAAAATTACACTGAATAGCAATTAAATGAGCCTAAATCTGAAACCTACTACCTGGTCATATTAGCTGGCTATAGACATATACTCATAAATCTTGCTAATATTAACTGTAAAACATAAATCTTTGGTGGGGTTATAGTACAAATGCATATTTAGTGTGATTCCCTAATACAGAAAGCTGTAAGACAAAAAGACAGTGTATCTGTTATAATTTAGGGGTGTTTATTTTTTGCTGGCATGGTTTGCCTCCACTTACTGCAACTCATACAGCATTCTTCTGTCTGATCACTTTTATCCACTAATGAAACATTTCTATCTTGATGGGCATAGTCTCTTCCATGATGACTCCGCCCACACCTACAGGGCGTGAGGGCTGACCGAATGGTTTAATGAAAATAAAAATGATCAAACACCTACAGCATGAGAGATTTTGGAGCCATGTGTTAAACAGCGCTCTCCATTACCATCATTAAAACACCAACTGATTGAAAATCTTTAGGAGGAACAGAGTTCATCAATTCCAGAGACTTGTGGAATCTATGCTAAGACACACTGAAGCTGTTCTAGTGGATTGTGCTATCCCAAAAACTTACTAACACACTTAACCCTGGTTTTTCCTTCAAATTGTCAACCAGCTGTATTTAATAATACATAATGCTTTTTATTTATTTATTCCTATTCCAAGTATAGTGTTCAGAAACATCTGACTAGCACTGTACCATGTCCATCTTTTCATCCTGATGCACCACACCAAAACTTATTAGCATCCGCTGACTGACCTTGTTCAGTGAGATTTCGTCACAGTCAGGATGGTCTATTCAATCCATGTCATATAAAAATAACCATTTCTTCAATATTTGAATGTTATTCATTTTTAGAGTGCACGTTGTTGTTGACGTTTGCACATTCAGACAGAAGACATGATCAGCAAGAGCGCTATTAGAGTCATCAACGTTCAGACATTTATAATTAAGCGGACAGCATGTAGACCAGCCATCCCTCTCCCTTTTTTCCCACTCTCACTCTTTTTCTAGCTAATTCGATCAGGCCCTTAAAGCTATCCGACTCCAGTAATGAGAGATCATCAGGCCTTTGATCGCAGTGACAGCGAGGCACCACTGCTGTGGGCCATCTGGAACATCATACACATCCACACACACACACACACATATATATGCATCCACCCTCTACTAGCCTCACCTTCACACTCCGAACAGTCCCCTTGAAGACTTGCGCATGCCATTTAAGGATAGTTTGGCAGGCTGCAGCAGCTGGAAGAATGCAGGCAGTGGTTGATAGGACATGTGCTATCATGGCTTTCAGTCCTCTTGAGGCAGTTCTGGTGGCACATAGACAGTTGGGAAGCCACTAGGGCATGGAGAAGGTCATTCCAACAAGATGTTGCTGGAATGTCATAAGCGTGTAGTCAATAGACCAAAACAGCTGGGAGGAACAGATACAGAGAAAGGAAAGATAAAGAAGAAAGAGACTAACATATTTCCAAATGCCGCAAATGTGTGTTTGTAAAAATATTGTTTCCCTAAATGCTAAAACCCCTCTCCTGTGCTGCTTCTTGTTAAAGGGAATCGGTCCATGCAGTGTCACAAGCCTGCCTAGGGAGTGCTAAAGCATTGGAGCAATATATTATATAGATCCAGACCCTCAGGTTTAGTGTAAACACCATTTCTCATACATGAGAGAGTATGTGTGTGTGTGTGTGTGTGTGTGTGTGTGTGTGTGTGTGTGTGTGTGTGTGTGTGTGTGTGTGTGTGTG
>JAOVVH010000012.1:4279151-4289278 GCA_028566435.1 Scorpiodoras heckelii
GGATGGATGGATGGATGGATAATAATAATAATAATAATAATAATAATAATAATAATAATAATAATAATAATAATAATTGTTGTTGTTGTTGTTTGTATTTGTGCTTGCTTTCACAGGCACGGATGGATATGGGCTCAGGGGAAGTAGTGCTGAGCTCCTCCTCTGGTGTGCAACTTAACAATCTACTAGCTCATCATGTTTCTCTTATACTACAAGAAAACAAACTCACCATGATGGTGGACAGCCTTTTTTCAACGTTTGTTGACTTACAAGGAGGGGAGGAGGACCTCAGCATTGATATGGGCGTGTTCTTTGGCGGCGTAAGAGACTTGGATGTCGAGTACCTCAGCACCGCTGTCCCCTTTCTCCGTGGCTGTATGAGCGACATCAAGTTTGAGTCCCATCAGTTTAATATTTTGTCATCAGCTGCAACTGTCTGCCATGACACTATAGAAGGCTGTAGCGGTGAGTTCGAAGCAGGAGATGGGGAGGCCACCAGCTTTATCAGTCCACACTCCTTTGTATCCTTCCCAACCTGGACCAGAGCCAACACTGGTTCTCGGAATATGGAATTTCTGATGAAAACTACTATCGAAGATGCTCTGCTTCTCTTTCATCCAGGTCATACGTCTGATTTCATTGCCTTGGGTATAACAGGAGGGTACCTAAAAGGTGTGGCAGATCTGGGCAGTGGCATAGAAATTCTAAACAACTTGAAAGTAAAGCTGGAAGATGATCAGTGGCACAGGATAAGAATGCAGGTTGATCCCAATACCTTTGAGATAACAGTAGATAGTCAGTCTGTCTCAGTCACTCTAGATGGATCAGAAAAACTGGACCTTGTGGGAAATCTGTACTTAGGAGGTATCCAGGGGAAAATGAAAGATGTATTCCGTGATGACTATCTGACTCGTATGGAAGAGGAGATAACATCCGAGTCTTTCATTGGCTGCTTAGGAGAAATCAAAGTGAACCAGAAAGACAGAAGCCTACAGGATGCCCTGATAACCAAAGATGTTCATGTTAAATGTGAAGGAGAAGATTACGACTATTCCAGCTATTACGATGAACCAACCACAACTACAGCCCCACCACACATAAGATATGTGGGTGTAACACCAGACAAACGACACTGTTTACCAAATGAGGATATGCCAGAAATCTTTCAAAATGTCTCTAAGCTCTTGGATATCACCCCTCTGCTGGTTCCAGAGGATGGAGAAGCGTTTATTGATATAAGCAACCTGAACCCAACACTTGACCTAAACGCTGCAGGAATACGGCAGTCTCAAATTATCTTCACCCTTCAGAGTGATCCTTGGTATGGTCTTGTAGACATGAACATCAACAACAGGCGCACTAAGAAGTTTACTCTCCTAGATGTGCTGAATAAGAACATTAAGTATCTTCATGATGGCAATGAAAGGTATGGTGATCAAATCCAACTAGAAGTGGTCGTACATGGTTCCAACCTCCCAGAATGTTTTAAAACTCCCCACCAATACGTGCTCCCAGTGGAAATTGTCCCTGTCAATGACATACCCCAGCTTACCCCGGGTGGAGATATCGCAATCACGGCAAATGGACACACTCGCTTAAGCCCCAACCTTGTCAAAATAGCTGATTCTGATAAGCGGTGTGACAAGTTGATTGTTACCATTACCTCGGATCCAAACCCCCATGGTTACTTAGAGAATACCGAGCACCCTGGTATTAGCCTGAGAGAGTTCACCTGCAGACAGCTCAAGGATGGACTCATTTACTATGTCCACACAGGAGGCCCAGTTGATGAACTCAGCCTAAAAGTTTCAGATAGCCAGTCAGCCACCTTTAGACTAGCAGTAACTCAGCCACAGATGAGCCTGGTGATGAACACTGGACTACGCCTAATTCAGGGCGACAACGCCACCATAGGGATACAGAACCTGGCAGTTTCTGCCACTCCCAAAAATGGAGATATCTTATTCAATGTTACGCAGCCTTTGAGATTTGGAGAACTGCAAATTATTGCACATGACGGAGTGCCAAAGAGAGTGTCACAATTTTATCAGTCTGATCTGGAGCAGAATAGGCTAATGTATGCTACTACAACATCAGCTGATCTGGAGGATACAGAAACGGAATATATTCATTTTAATGCTCAACTTGGAGAGCTCACTCTTCCAGACGATACATTCATAATTAAGATCATGCCTGCTCAGGTAATAATGGCAAATATTGTCCCTCTTGAAATCGTAGCCAGGGAGCCAAGAGTTATCAAACAATCCGAGTTAGAAGCTACGGTAAAAGGGAAGAATCTTGACTCAGGTTTTTTCAGATATATCATTTGGAAGCGTCCGACACTGGGTGCCTTGATGTTGCAGGATAGAGACCTGTCAGATGGAGATAGCTTCACCCAACAGGATATTGGGGATGGACATATCAGTTACAGACCCACAACCCATGGTGCGTTTGATGCTGAGGACAATTTTCAGTTTAAGGTTTTTGCAGAGGATCAGTACTCTCAATTATACACTTACCCAATCAGTGTCAAAGCTGACTCCGATGTACTCCCTATACTAACCAATGAGAGACTGCTGGTACTAGAAGGGAATGAAAGTATCCTTAGTGAAGAACACCTCTGGGTGCAGACTCCGCAGTCCACAGACTTTGTGTACAGGATCGTGCAAGACCCTATGCATGGACGTCTCATTCGAGATTCCCCTCTCGGTGTGCCAAGGTTCGAGGGTGCAGTTCGAGTCTTCAGTAATGAAGATATACTCTTAGAAAGGCTCATTTATAAACATGATGGCTCCAAGACCAGCCATGATCAATTTACCTTTCTTGTCTTTGCAGTAAATAAAGATAATACTAATGTGCAGACTGAAGGACAGGAAGTGATCAAAGGAACATTTAACATAGCAATTCAATCCAGAAACGATTACATACCCCAGAGAGTCATTAATAAACCCTTCCACGTGGTAAGAAATGGCCACCGTTTATTGACCACTGATGACATCCTATTCAGGGACGACGATGCTGGCTTCAATGACACCCAGCTGGTTTATGTTCGAGTAGCAATTCTTTCAGGGACCATTGTATCTTCTGTGGACGCTTCACAACCACTCTACCGTTTCACACAGGCAGACCTGAGAGATGGGAATGTTCTGTTTGTTCATCATGGTGCTGACCGGGATCTGTTTCAGCTTCAGGTGTCTGATGGAATGCACAAGACCACAGCACTGCTAGAGGTGCAGGCAGGTGAACCGTACCTGCGTGTTGTCAATAACACTATGGTTGTCATGGACTATGGCAATACCAAGACTCTGGATACCAGCCTTCTGGGCACAGAGTCCAACATGGACATTAGAAGTGTTTCAGAAATTATATATGATGTAATCTCTCCTCCTAGTGATGGCAGAATTATAGTCAGCGGTCTTGAGGCTACTCGGTTCACTCAGGAAGACATCAAGAAAGGTGTGGTGTCCTATGAGCACAGTGATCAGAGCCTCCGGTCTACAGATTCCTTCACCTTTGCTGTGCATGCAAAAAACATGTCCGAGAAAGGCACTTTCAGAATTAAGATATTCAAGCAAGGATATTTGTCTGAACCTCAGGTTACCTCCAATAAAGTGATTATTGCCTATGAGGGTGAGCATTCTGTCATCGATTACGATCATCTCAGGGTAAGGGTCTATTTGACGACAACTTGTTTTTAACTTAATTTAAAAATGTTATGACAACTTTTTTAATAACATACCATGATTATATGACCAATGGATAAAAATGCCATTGTAAACGCCAGTGCTCAAATTAATTAATTGGATTGAGTGAAGAAAACTTAAAACACAGTCAACACTGCTCTACTTAACATTCTAAGTTTAAGCTTTATTTTAGTAGAGTTTTGCTTGCAGCTTTAAGTAAAAAGTGCTGAACGAGATTGATTAACTGTCACTTACATGACCTGAGTTTAAACAGTAAAGCTGAGGATGGGCGGAGCTTCCCAGCATTCTTACGGTTTTGTTAGTTTTCATATATTAGATATTTTAAATCTTATTTTTCACGAGTCATCCTTTAATAAAGCTCATTTTGCATTATAACATGCTATCCTCATGCTGAATGTTTGAATGCACTTTACCTCTTGTGTATTGAAGTTTACCCAGTTAGTCTGTATTGTTAATATGGAAGTACGCTGTTGGTTGTGACAATTCTGTGATCAGTTTCTGACTAGACAGGCCCAAAACAAACAAAACACAACAGTTTTATGAAATTGGTGAGTCTGATGGTTTTGTTGGTAATGGTTAAGTGACGGTTAAAGTGATGGTATCTATTAATTTTTTGATCTTTGATGTTGATGCAACTGCAGTGCAATTGTTGGCAAAGTGTTTGTGACAGAGCAATGTAAACAGCTTTTTTTGTCTATCTATGACAGACGTTATTTGAGTTAGTAGTACCCAATTCATTAAGGCACTCAGTTGGCACAAAATTTTTAAGTAGTCACCCATTTAATTATGAGTTTTAATTACTTGAAAAGTTCAATTACAAGGGTGAGTCAAAAATTATCCACACTCTGGCTAGAGAATCAGAAAAGACAAAAAACATCATTTTTCGACATAATCTCCCTGCTTTTCAATACACTTTGTCCACCTGTCAACAAGCTTTCACATTCCCTCATTAAAAAAAATTTAGGCTGAATTTAGCCACGAATGCACCGCTGTCTTCATGTCTTCATCAGACGTGAATCTTCGTCCTCGTAGGGCTTCTTTCAACAGGTGACAGTCCGATGGGATGAGATCAGGACTATATTGAGGATGCTTTAATACCTCAAAACACTTTCTCCATACTGTGCACAAAGTCTTCCATAAATATCGGCACCAGACGCACTCTCAGAGCACGAAAAATGAATCTCTGCACGCTGCTCTTCTTTCGTGCAAATCACAAGTGGGGCAGCCGCTGTTTCTCACACCACAGTCACAAATAAACTGACGTAACGTGTTTAAACCTGCACAGCAGTGACTGGGGAGACAGCGAGCTTGTACGGAAAGGGCTGATAAGACAGTGTGCCCAACAGAAGTTTTAATATAAGTGGAATGCAGATAATTTTTGACTCACCCTCATACATGGACTAAATTACATTGAGTTATGAAAATAAATATTTTGAGTTGTATCCACTGCACTGTAAAAAAAAACAAAAAACTCGCAACCAGTGTACTTAAAAAAGTAAGTATCCAGGTTGCACTCAAAATATAACATATGTGTTATTTCACTTAAATTACTAAGTCAAAAGAATGACAGATACAGATATTGTTCTGTTAATTTATATTTAAAGTTCAGTGAACTAAAATTTTGAGTTAACTAGTTAACTTACTTTTTAAGTAGTGATTTTTACAGTGTGAAAGTACAGTATTTGGGTTTCTAACTTATCCAGGGTTATATTATGTTCTTTAATCAAAAAAAAAAAAATCAAATTTTCTTTTCTTAATCTTTCATGTTAAGTGACTGTACACCATAAAATCACAGTATACCAGTATATCAGTATATCAGTATTAAACCCTAGAGCATCAGTCTGATTGTAGTTTCATCATTCTATCTTTTTTAAAGGACATTTTCAGTATGTCTGCATGAACTGTGAAACACACATAACTCATGGGAGCTCTTAGATCTGTTACATTTTGTTAAAAGAGAGCTGAATATGTTAACCCAGTGCTCATTCTGACCTCAATGTTCTATGTTAGCTATTATTCATTTTACTTAATTCGCACATCAAAGCAAGTGCAAGATTTTAATCTCATGAGGTGATAAAGGATGGGTAATCAAGCGAAGAAGCAAGGTTGAGCTTATCGTACTTGTGAAATCTGATTCATGTATGTCAGGTCAACAATTTGACAAAAGTTAAAAATATGATTTAAAGCATGATAATTAGAGCGATAACAGAAATTAACCTACTTTTTGAATCACGTTACCTTCTACTTAATATCATTCAGGTTCTTGATATGCATAATAGGGAAAGAAATATAGATCTTGGTTACCATTGCTGTGGCATCTTAGCCTTTAATCTATCATTATGTTATGAGTCATTGCAAATGGGAGAGACTGGATTGTCTGAACATGTATTCATAATGAATTTAGGGATTTTAAAAGAATGCATATGAAGAAAAACATAGATTACATTGGTGATTTTTTATATATTCATTTAATTATGTGTGGGAGTAGTAATTTAATATTTATGTTTTTCAGCCTAAAGGTCTCAAACAATAGCCTTTACTATGTTTACTAAAACATACTATCCTGCCTTCTTTCAGGTGGAGCAGGCTGACATCTCACCTACTGAGATAGTGTTTACCATTAAAAAAACTCCACTTCATGGCCATGTGGTCAAACTGACCAACGATTCTGAGAGCACAGTGTCTCCTGTCCTGGACTACATCCAGACTTTTACACAAGAGGACATAAATATGTTCTCAATCCTGTACGTGGCAGCCTCACTAGAAGGTCAAGACACGTTCACTCTAGATGTCAGTAATGGCTTCACAACAATCGAGGACCTAGAGGTGCAGGTAGACATTATGCCCCGGTTCATACCCGTCCAAGTGGCCAACCTTACAGTGAGAGAAGGAGATGTTGTGACTCTTTCCGAAGACATCCTCAACATCACACACCCTTTCTACCGGTCTGCTCATATTGAATTCCTTATGGAGGAGGCACCTCAACATGGAGATATCAGATATCAGGACCGGGATGATGATAGTCTTGTGTCTTTCACCTGGGATGATGTAAGTACAGTTTGGGCCGAACGTCTTAGGTTTGTTAGCGCTGTGCAGTGCTGTGTGGATTTGTTCAGCTCAGAAAGGTTTCATCACAGTTGAGCACATAAAAAAGACTGAGGATGTTTCTGTATTAATTAAAAAGATGAGTGAAACGTATGTTACTTGAGATGGAGACGTTCTCTCTCCTTTCTCTCTGGATTAGCGGGAATCATTTAGGACAGCCGGGCATACAATAAAATAACAAAAATTAAATTATAAGCCATTCACCGAATAATAGTCATTGACTTTGATCACGCCGGTTGTTTTTAACTGCAGCTCGTTGCTGTTCTTTGTGTTCCAGTGACAAAAGGAATCAATGTCTCGTCTCTTTCTTCCATTCGGTTTCTCACGTCTCTCTGCTCACAGGGATATTAGCACCCTTTGAATCCTCTCTCCGAATAGGCTGTGCTGAGGCTGCTAGCTGTGTGATGCTTACCACAGTGGTCCAAAGGTCTGCTAGTGGAAAGAGTGAGAGAGTAAAATGACTGGTCTCTGGTGGAAAAGCACTAAGTGCTGAGCAGTGCTGAGCCACAGGGAGGTGGTTAGATACTGTTCCTTACGGCAAAAGCGAAGCGTGGGGCTTGGCTTCGGCGCTTTCTCTGTTTAAGGAGCAGTGGAAACTCTGACGGAGATGTCCTGTTGCCCCAAGCCAAAATAAACTGGCCCATATAATCCTATAATAAAGCGTTCACACACAGCTCTCTCTGTGCAGTGCCAGTCTGTCAAAGACTCTACTGTGAGGAAGAAACTGTGTAGGCCCACATCAGGAGAATCGTAAAACCTGAACTTCAGTGTTTGAATAAACGGACCAGAAGAGAGAAATGTGAATTTCTGTTTGGAATAAACATTGTTTTGGTGACGCTGATAACCAAATTAGATGATTAGAAGGTTTTCAAGGTTATAACTACACATTTTAAGTCATCCGTAACCATCCATGTGTAACCTTTCACCTAAAACGATAGACTTGAGATTTGTGCATGAACCTCTTGGTTACCTTACGGCTAAATGTCAGGGTTTCGAAATACGCGAAGACACCTGTAGAGCTCAACTCAAACGCTGCGCAACCTTTTTTACATGAAGTAGTTTACTGATATAGTGCAAGTTTTTTTGTTGTTTCCTTATTGTTCTGTCTTTAGACAGCGACTGTGCTCTGTATTGCAAGGAGCCGTAGATGACAGAATTCAGCAGCACTCTAAATGAGTTCCATATTGAGCCGGAGGGGGAAAAAAATTGCACACCAGCTCTACAAACTGCTGAAACCGGAGAATAATGGTCCCTAAATGAAACAAGCCTGCATCATTCTCATTATGAGGCATCACTGAGTATTTCTCCGTTCATTCATGTGGGACCAGTGGCTCTTTTCATGCTACTGTTCTGTGCATGTGGCTCCTAGCAAACCAGGACAGTTGCAACAGTTTGTGTGTTACACAGCAGACTCCTACCATTAGGCTTGGCAGGAGACTTAACAGCCACTAGGGCTTGGATTTCATGAGCGCAAAACAGAAAGAGTCAAGTGAATGTGTCAAAATAAGTAGGGTTGCTTTTTTTTTTTTTTCCGGAAATGCCAGGATGCCAGATAAACATTCGCAATCAGACAAAATACGGAGCTGTTCCCTTCTCGAGGAGGCAATCATCCAGAGGCTGTTTAAAATCTGCGCACGGCAGTGTGTTCAATCTGCTGTTGCACTAGAAAAAGCACAGCAACACAGCAGCATTAAAAGCCTGCAATAAATGTAGATAAACGCCAGGCTTTGGGTTTATATGAGCATACATTACTATTATAGTTCAACACAAGTTATTAGAGATATTCCCATGGTGACATGCAGTGTGGTATAATAATAACTACTAATATCAGTTTAGCGATATTTAAATGTGTATGATGTAATTGATATGATACTATTGTTACTGAGCTGTGGCTCTCTATAGTCTAAACATGCCATTTATTATTATTATTTTTATTATTATTACTATCATATCATCCACATACAGTATGTTTCAACCGGTTCAACAATACTGATTGTATTCCCTGCTTCACTCTTTCATGTTCAGGTGCAGCAGGGAACAGTCTACTACCTTCACGACAGCACGGAGACCACAGAGGACAGTTTCACTTTCTCAGCCTCTGCTTTTGAGTTAATGCGCCGCAGTCTCTCCATCACCATCGGCATCACGGTGATCCCCGTCAACGACGAGGCGCCACAGCTGAGGCACAACACAGGCCTGGAGGTACAACATTAAACATCTCAGCTTGTCTTGTTCATGGCCCCTCATAACCTCTAGAATTAAAGGGTGACTCAAAAACCTCAAAGGCTGTGGAGCAGATCGATGGTCGGAAAATACCAATGGGAAAGGAGATGGGTTTTTTTTTCTGACATCAACTTGGTAGCTCATATTTTTGGAAAACCATGCCTGTGGCAGGAATCTGGCTTTGAGGAGAGATCAAGCCAGCCAATCAGCCTTCTCAGATACTTTCCCACAGAATGTGAAATAATGATACGCCTTTTTCCAGTGTATACTCTATCTCTTTTTTTTTTCTCCCCCTGCTCTCTGGTGTGTTCTCCTCCCATGTGTTTAGTGCTTCTCTTTCTTGCTAGCTCCGATGCATTGATTTAAAGCAGGAAACTAGTGTTGTCTGACCTACAGCAGATGATCAGACATGATGAATAACATCGCGGTGACACAGGCTCAGGGCCCCAGATCCTGCCCAGTCAGGCTCCAGCTGGTATTCATTAGAGAGCCTGCCTCCAAACACACACTCAGCAATGTCTCAGGCTGTCAGTCTGCTTTGTGCACTTATTCCCTCAGCGAACACTAAGCCTCAATCATACGCCCATCTCATCTACTTCATATGCACAAGTACAACAGGATCTCTGTCTCTCTAACTCACAAATATATACACACACATACTGCACGGTCTCATCCTAGCAGCCTGTGAAGTCTTTATCCAAAAATTCTAGGAGACCCGGTAGTTCAATCAGACACTGATTACTAATTGCACTAATGATGGCTTGTTGAGTCTCTTTCAAGCGCAGTCGTTCTCCCACTGTGAGCTTAAATTAAATTTACCGCACAGCTTCTGATCAATGTTGTATGCTTATACATTGTGTAGGAATACAAATTTCCGGCATGATTTAGGGTGCACTTTGGACGCAAATATACTGTATATATATATAGTCATGCTGCCACCAAGTGGTTGACAATATGAAGTCCATGCAGGACTCCATGGAGATGCTCAAAGGCATTAGAGGATATAAATATGGGGTGTTTAATCAGAAGTAGGAAGCAGATGTTTGTTTAACACAGAAAATTTTGAATTTTGTTATTTTTCCAAATCAATTGATG
>JAOVVH010000012.1:4289378-4302625 GCA_028566435.1 Scorpiodoras heckelii
ATATATACACAAACATAAAAGGTAACTGATAAAAGTACAAAGAAAATATTAATACAGTTCAATTCAATTCAATTTTACTACTAAAGCACTTTTAACATTTTTTTTGGACATTGTCCCAAAGCAGCTTTACAAAGACAAAAATCCAGACGTAATTTACAGGTTTTATCCCTTACTGTTATCCCAAATGAGCAAGCCAGTGGCGACGGTGGGAAGGAAAAACTCCCTCAGAAGCTAAGAATTAGAAACCTTGAGAGGAACCAGACTCAAAAGGGAACCCATCCTCATTTGGGTTGCACGGGATAGTACGATAATAAATAATCCTTTCTTCAACTGAGTGCTATACACTAAAAATAAATAAACAAGTTAAAATTGTAACTAGTAAACTGATAAAAGTTTTAACTTGAAGTCTACACGGTTGAAGTTATAAACTGTTCAGTGATGGAGTTTTGACTGATAAAATCCAAACGTGTCTATGGCAAGCAGTCCTAGACATCGTAGAAGGCTGCCCACATCAGATGTAAATTAACTGAGGGTATTATCAGGGGTTTCACTGACAAACCTAACTGTATTTTGTAAATATGAAAAAAAGTAGAATGTGACGCCTGCAACACACTCAAAACCAGTTGTAACAGAGGCTAAATAAGACTGAACAGATTATACCAGTAACACTGTTCTGGAAGGTTCTACAATCAGCAGTTTAACTGGTAACAGGTGAGATCATCAAGATTAAGTATGAAAGGAGCATCCACCAAAGGCTTGGTCTTTGCAAGCAAGGATGGGTCGTTGTTCACCACTTTGTGTCAAACTTCATGAGAGAATTTTCAGTCAGTTCAAATACAATGTTTATCAGCAGGAGATTGCAATGAATTTAGGTCTTTCAACATCTACAGTTCATAATATCATGAAAATATTCAGGGAGTCAGGGGGAAATGTTGGTATGTAAAGACCAAGGGTGGAAACCGCTGCTGAATGTGTGTGACCACTGAGCCCTCAGGTGGTGTTGTTTGAGAAAACGTCATGCTACCATGATGGACACACATGAGCTTGGGAGTACTTTGGAAAATCATTGTCACTTAACACAGTCCACAGCTGCATCAAGAAATGTAACTCAAAACTGTGTTATGCAAAGAGGAAGCCATATATTAATTTTGTGCAGAAACGCTGGCGAGTTCTCTGGGCCTGAAGTCATCTGAGATGGACCGAAAGACAGTGGAAACGTGTTCTGTGGACAGACAAGTCCACGTTTCAGCTTCATTTCAGGATGTTGGATTTTATGTACCAAAGATGAAAAAGACCATCAAGACGGTTACCAGCAAAAAGTGTAAAAACCAGCATCTGTGATGGCATGGGGGTGCATCAGTGCCCACATCATGGGGGATCTGCATATATATATGTGAAGGTATCACTGATGCAGGGGTTTATATTGGTATTTTTTGGAGAAACACATGCTGCCATAAAGACAACATCTTTTCCAGGAACTCCAGGACAATGCCAGGCCTCATTCTGCATGGGTTACCTGTTGTCTGTCCCGATTTTGTATAACTTTACGTTTTTGCTTTTTTGATGAAGAGGATTCATGCTCCCTCATATTTTCTTTTGCTAAATAATACTTATGATACTCCACTTCTCAAAATGTTGGTTTTTAAACTCGGTATCAGCAACCAATGATTCTTCTTCTTATTCTTCTTATTCTTCTTCTAGTGTAGAGAAACATGGCAGCACATCTCATGTGAATGAGCGCATGAATATTTTTGTGCATGGTGTCCTATGATGGACTGGTGTCCTATCCATAATGTATTCCTGACTCACACTCAGTGCTCTCAGGAACCACCATGACTCTCACCAGTATAGGATCTGGGCATCCAAAGAACATCTGTACAATAATCAGAACACCTAATTTAATTTAATTGTCAATCTCTAACTGGGACATGCACCACTTCAGGCCCAGCTGCTGGCCACGCCTCTGACAGACCCTGGTGTAGATAGTGTAAATGATGTAGTACATAGTATGCTGAGGGCAGGCGAGATGAGTATTTTGTAACAAAATCCGACAATGCACTTTGTCCACGATGTTTAAGTAAGTAGGTGCTGTAATCGTAGGCATATGTTGTATGGAAATAACTCTGCGAAAAGTAATGAAATTGCAGCGCTTGCTTATACAGGCCACTGCTTCATGAAATTCTCTTCTTCTTTTAAACCTCTCTGGTTGTGTGTGGAAAGCGGTAGATGAAGGCAGCAGAGGGCAGAGAGGCTGAATGAATCGATATCAGCCTTTCAGTACACGTCTCTCTGTTCTCCCTACTGACTCCTGCTATTTCAGAATGTCTTACAGGATCTCTGCTCTGCTCGGGCTCTTTCAATTAATGTTCCATTTAGCTCTCCAGCCATTAGAGGTCCATTAGAGCTCATCGAGGCCTGAGAGACCTAACGCTCCTGCAACACACTTTATCTTCAGATAACATGCCAAGCTACTATGTTCCACAACAAACAATGAAACCCCATTTTTAGGAAATCTGCAGTTGGTAACCATGTTCTGTATTCTCCCTCACACCATTTCCTTTCTGTGCAGCTTCTTGTTGGTGAAGAAATGGAAATCACAAGCAAAGCATTAAGTGCAGAAGACATGGACACCCCTCCAGACAAGCTGATATACAACATTGAGGCAATCACGAATGGAATCATTGCTCTGAAAGAGTCGCCTGATTACAGTATTGAAAGATTCAACCAAGCTGATATCAACAACGGCGAGGTCATTTTCATCCACAAAGGTAATACATTACAAATGTCCTTGTGCTGGCTTGGACAAACGTACATATATACAAAAGTCTTGGTCAAATTTATTTTATCCTGTACATCTTTACAACACTATTAGGAGCTTCTTTTTTTAATCAAAGTTGTTGAATTAGAGTTTGATATTGATTACAGTTGCTATTGGTGATTGTTGGTTATCTTCAGCATGGATTGTGGTCTGCATAATGCAGGAGATCAAATAAACACTATGGTAAGAGTCCATAACTGGCAGAAGAACGTTTTGAGATTATTCTGATACCAAGTGACAAGTTAACCCTGTAAATCCTGGCACATGAGATAAACAGAAAATTCTGATTTTTTACATCTGCATTTGACATTTGCATTCACATTCACCATACTCAATTTGACATTTAGCCAGTATCTTAGACAACCCCATATGACGAAAGCATAACAAATGATATTGGCGGCAAAGCATGCATCCAAGCATCCACTGCACCTTCAGTTCACTTACAGCTGCAAAAGTGTATGAATATAAGAACAGTAGCATAACTTTCAAAGAGTGACATTTACTGCCAAGATCATTCTGAACATGTTTGGATGTTAAAACACTTCAAGCTCCCTTGCCAACTGGTCTTTGTATGTAATTAAGTTTAAGAGCTCCACATATTTTCCTTTATTTGATGAGCTAGTGCTCCCCTTGTTTCCCATCAAGTTTAATTCCAGTGTACTTAAATAGCAAGTGGCAGAAGTCAGAATCTTCAGAACCTTACGATTTTGCCTCAGCATTTTTGCATTGTGCATGGAGACTTGCTGTGAGCTGTCAGCTTCTTTTCAATGCTATTTGAAGTTAAATGTGTGAACTGTAGCAATCATGCTTGACTGGCACTGTAGGCATATTGTACAGGTCACTGTAGCACACAACCACCTATGTGGTAGCAATTTAGCACCATGATGGCTCTGATTAGCTGGCCATAAGCAGTGCCTTTCCTTGTCCATTGATTTTGCCTTAAGCTAACTAATAAGACTGCATTAACTCTGCAATTCACAATGTTTAACAATCACAATCCTGAAAAAGCAAGGACCTTCTCGTCCCATTGAAAACGTAGGCAAGATTGTGCACTAATACACATTTCACTCTTAGAAGCTTAAAGACTTAAAAGGGACAAGAACATAAAAAACTCATTAAAAATACATTTAAACACAGCATGCTTGTAACCAGTGAGATTTTGATATGTTTTTATGAATTTATTGTATGGGTATTTTAATGAAATTATCACAGGGTAGGCAGTGCCGACCCTGCCTACCCTGACTCCATGTCATTATCTATAAATAATGTAGGCAAGCATTACTGTCTGCGCACACTCTTTCTGCTCACCATCCTTGGGCATTTCTGTGACACTCATGTGAATATGATTATGGTGAATTAAAAGACTTGCCATTCAGAAAGTCCTCACACTGTTAGCTAAATGCAATGTGCCAGTAGCTTGTTTTAGATCAAATTCAGCAATGAGTTAGGACATAATGCAAATTCATAATATTAGATTAGATTTTAACCTTTTTACAACCAAAAGCAGTTGATAACACAAAAAATTAAACTCTTTTTATACAGTCAGATATGGTCATGAATACATAAATACAAAGAAAGGCCAAGTGTATGCGGTGCTGTGGAACATGCCATTCAGTAACGATCTCGATCCTGGTCAGGGTCATGGTGGTTTAAATGGCTCATTTTGTTTATATTTTGTGAAACTAGATACAGCTAAGTTCATCAGGTGCAAATTGCATGAGCAGATGGGATTGGTCAGGAGTGTCTGTGAGAGTGGGAAGGAGTGGGATAAAACAAAAGAATTGAAAAAAAACACCTCTGCTATGGTCTCCACATGGCGTCTGGTGCGTTAGCTCAGGTCCCTCAGCAGTCTGTTCACATCTGGTTACCTCATCTCCCAGCGCCATGATGTGTTTGTACTTGCTTACTGCTCTGCTACACAAACGATCTATCTAGCTTTCTATCTAGCTAAAGTAGCAGATTAGAGAAGAAAACACACAAGATGTATATGGATTCCTATCTGGCAAACTCAAATCCAGCAGAACAGACACATTACATGTGAACTAGCTAGCTATTCTTAGCTAGTTAGTTACAACAGCCCTCACAATAGCTACATATTAGCTATGTTGTCTGTATATCATTTCAGTAGCTAAGTAAAACCAAACTTTGCTTTCCCGCTCCCCATAGTTCTAGTCGTGGCTTTTTCTTCCATGATTTTACATTATAATTACATGTTACAGAATTCTAAGGTAGCAGGAATGGGCTACTCCATCCTGTGATTGTTAATATGCTACTTTAGCTTACCTGATTTGGTCATTATGTTAATTTATATGTGATAAGCAGATTTATGGTTGGTTTCCTTTGACATTATCTGTGTTTGTTCTCATATTTGATCGTTTCTATAGTTTCTATATAAACAGTTCATAACATTAATGGAAGGGGAGTCTTGGGTGTCAGTGCTTTGTATCTGCCAATGAGGTTTCCACCACAGGAAAGTCTTCAGGGAAGAGGATTTTGAACTTCCTGCAAGCTGTGGTTTTGGTTGAATTAACTATAAGAGAGAAACAAAGTGAAGGTGGTGAGGAAAGGAATGTTTATAGCTGCTGATATAATCATACACATCAAGATCACACATTCATGTTTGTCTAACAGAAGGTGTTTCTTCCATCAGGATCTGAATCTGGTGGTTTCAGTTTCACAGTGACAGATGGAGAACACACAACTCCTCTCCACCGCTTCGTCGTTGCTGTCCGTCAGCTGACAATCTCCATGGAGGTACAAGGCGAGCTATTGGTCTTTCCTGGTACGTTGCCTCTGGGTAATTCTATCTCTATACCCAAACCCAAAAAGGCATGACAGAGAGTTCCCCAGAGAGGAACATATGCACCCTGTCTGAGCTCTGGGCCTGTAGGCTGTACTATGGCAGAAGATGTGAGAACACTGTGTGAGCATCCCATTACCCTTCAACATGCCTCAAGGCAAATATGGGCCTGCAGTGTTAGATAGTAGGATTGATCTTTGTGTATAAAGCAGGCAACAGCCCTATAATCTAGTATAGTAATGTCACATACTGTATATGGGCCATTAATTCTAGAAGATCAAGGCTGTGCTTTTTACCAAAAAATCAAATGCAGAGAAGACTACATAATGTGCAAATGTCATAACAGTGTGAGATGAGTGCAGGACAATAAATACACAGAACAATGAACACACAGGACAACAGATCCACAAGGACAACCAAAACAGTGTTGTGCTGGAAAGCTACTACAGAATGATCTGTAGGCTATTTCGTACTATAGCAGCAATAAATGGAGCAGCAACAATGCCAGCAAAAAGAGTCTCATAAATAATAAAGCGTCTGATGCAGAATTAATATCTCAACACTAAATGACTTAATGTCTTGTTGTTATGAAGTATGGAAAATTTTGCCTTGTACATAAATCAGTATTCTGACATTAATAAATGAAATCATGCATCTGTCTTGCTGTTGTCTCAGGCTCCAGGCAAGTCATCAATAGTGATATCCTGCGAGCAGTAACCAGTGAGGATGGAGATGAGATCAACTATTCTCTTGTGAAGCCTCCACGTCTAGGACGACTCATTAAGCCTAACCAGAGTGGGCAATTTGAGGAGATCGGCCAATTTACACAAACCGAGGTGGCTATAGCTCACATTTCACATGTCTGTCTCAGTGTGTTTAAAATTAGCACAGTCTGGGATTCAGTGGTTTGCTAAAATGCTTAGTGGCCAGAGTTCAGCTGAGGACATAATGATCTCAGAGTTTCATAGGACAGCCCTTCAGTTTAGATCAAAATACTCCTGCGGTAATTCTGTTCATTAAAATATAGCTGAAACCATATTCTCGACAGAGTGGGCAAATTGTTTACTGACATGGCCTTTTTATTATTACTTTTTAACTATAAACATAAGTTAAGTATAAGTTATTAGCAATCACAACATGAATTGAATATAGATTAAATGTCACCCAAACAGTTTAGGACAAGTTATATATTAGTTGATGGTCCAACTGTAAAGTACCTAATTCCGGTTTCTGAGCCAATATTATATGAGGGTGAGCCAAAAATTATCTGCACTCTGGCTGTAGAATTTATTTTAATCAAGTTTCAGAAAGGACAAATATATCAGATTTCAAACATAATCTCCCTGCTTTTCAATACTTTGTCCATCTGTCAACAAGCTTTCGTATTCCCTCATTAGAAATGTTTTAGGCTGAGCTGCGAGCCACAAACGCACCACCGTCTTCGCCTCTTCATCAGACGTGAATCTTCGTCCTCGTAGGGCTTCTTTCAGTAGGTGATGGTCCAATGGGACGAGATCAGGACTATAGGGAGGATGCTTTAATACTACAAAACACTAGTCTTCCATAAATATCGGCACCAGACACACCTCAAACCACAAAAAAATTAATCACTGTGAATCACGCTGCTCTTCTTTTGTGCAAATCACAAGTGGGGCAGCCCCAAGTGTTTCTCGCACCTCAGTCACAAATAACCTGACGTAACACATTCAGACCTGCACAGCAGTGACTGGGGAGACAGCGACCTCATACAGAAAGGGCTGATAAGATAAGTTTTATATATAAATAAGTTTTAATATAACCAGAGTGCGAATAATTTTTGACTCATCCTTGTAGGTTACATTAAAAATTTTAAGGTAGTACAGCAGTAACTGTGTGACATGGCTTGAAGTAAAAAGTCAGATATAATGTAATGTCTGCGCTGTACTTCCTGAAGTCCTCAACTAAATTGATTAGTAAGCTAATGAAACAAGGTGGTGGTAGCATGGCATAGCATTCCTCGAGGTAGTTTTGCTACCCCACAGCTCCACTGGTCTCCCAGCGTTCTCATGGGTTTCCTCCCACTTCCCAAATACCAAATATATCTCAGTAGGTAGATTGGTGCCTCCCTTATTTCTCCTAGGTGTGAATGTGTCTGTGTACATGATGCCTGGTAATAGAGTGGCATCGCGTTCAGGGTGATTTCCTACCTCATGTCCAGTGTTCTGGGTTACCAAAGATGAATCAGCGATAAGTTCAGACACTTTAATTGTTTTGTTTCTTGTTTTTGTATAGACTATTTGACCTTTTGATATTTGGTCACACATTCCTCTGAGCCATTTAAAAATCTATTTGACTATAAGCCTTTAAGTAAATGATGCTGTCCGTGAGGATTCTTCACTACACTTTATCATATCATAACAAAACCTGCAATTGGCATGAATTTGTTTACAATAGGAAGTAAACTTTTGATTGGTTATCCATTTGTTATCCATTTGTCAAGCTATCCATTTCTGTCTTCATTAATTTATTAGCTGGATGCTGGTGCAGTCTATTACGAACACCAGATGCCATCAGAGCCCTTCTGGGTAGTAAAAGACACTGTGGAACTTGAGCTGTCCTCACCACCAGCAGCAAAGCTCCAGCACACGCTCCCTGTTACCGTGTCGTACTATTTCACGCACCGCAACGTGTCTTCACAGCTGTGGAAGAACAAAGGTACCATGTTATGTCTGCTAAATTCATTTCTAAACACCTTACCTTTTGGTGTCCTGTATACTAATGATGTTTTGCTTTGTACTTACAATTCAGGTATGTCAATGGTGCAGGGGCAATCTAAGGTGTTCAGTGTCTCTATTCTGGATGCATCCAACCTGCTAGGCAGTGTATCACAAGAAAAACGGGTAGGCCAGGATATCGTTTTCGAGGTATGGCAGTTCCCCGTACATGGCCGACTCATTCTTGGAGGTGATGATCTTCCCCGGGATGCACCCTATTTCCTGCAAAACGACATCAGTGAAGGGAAGCTGGAGTACCACCATGATGACTCGGGAGCATCATCAGACAGATTCTCTTTCCGTGTGAGGCTGAATCCCCATGGTCGTCCCCCTCAGGCGCTACCAGATGCCGTGGTGCTAGAGGAGGTATTTCTTATCTCAATCAGACGAAGGGACTCCAGCCCCCCAGAGCTTGTCAGTCTGGACCTGCTACTGGAGGCTCTTCAGGGATCTACAACTGTATTGTCCAAACAGCATCTGAACACTATGGACCAAGACAGTACACCAGATGAGGTCAGATTCACCATCTTAAAGAGCCCTGCTAATGGGCATATCATCTACAAGGATACTGAGGACAGCATCACGCAGTTCACCCAAGAAGAGGTGAACATGGGCCAGGTGGCGTTTGTGAGTGATGGCAGCTTGTCTGATGGTTTAATGGAGTTCACTGTGTCTGATGGGAAACACCAGTCAGAACCACATATTTTGCACATTGGCATCCTGGCTAAGAAACTTGTGCTTAATAAGGTGCAGGAGATCCAAGTCAAACAGGGAGATGATGAGACTCCTATCACAGAGGCCATGTTGAAAGCATCCACAGGGGGGCCAGTAGAGGAAGAAGTGCTGTATAAAATTACAAACATTCCCAAGTATGCGGTAGTGATGGTGGACAGGCAACCTACCTCTGCCTTTACCCAAAAACAGATTAGGGAAGGGAGAGTGAGCGTTCGCTTCATCAAGTCCACTTCTTCAAATGACAACTTTTCCTTTGTAGCCCGTAGCAGAGCAGCTAACATTTCCTCCAGCCTCAACATCACGGTAAAACCTTTAGTAAATGTGGCAAAAGATCCCGTACTTCCACGTGGCACTATAGTTCTGGTGGACAGAAAGCTGTTAGATGCTACCCCACTTGCCAACAAGACCAAAACATCACCAACCTTCAGCTTGACCCAGCAGCCAAAGGGAGCAAGGTTCATAAGAAGAGGAGGGCCTGCAGATGGCCAACCCGTGGAATCCTTCACCCAGAAAGAGTTAGATGAGGGACAAGTGGCTCTAGAGGTCCTGAACTCCACTGGGGATCCAAAGGGCAAAGGTCAAGATCAGGATGAGGCTCGCTTTCTTCTCAAGGCACATGGAGTTCCTCCAGCAGAGTGCACACTTTCCTTCCAGTCAGTGCCTTATGACCCGGCAGGAATTTATGGTGCTACAATCCTTGAGGTCCCCCCATCGGTGTCCAACTCTGACACAGGGGATGGGAACTGGCTGTCTGAAGCAGGTCCCACCATACCCTCTACTGGCTCCTATAAAACCCCTGTTTCTAGACGGAACTCACTATGGGCCATCCTTATCCCCATATTAGTTATCCTCCTACTACTTCTCGTAGCTGGTCTGCTAGCGTACTACCTAGTGCGTCGCAACAAAACAGGAAAACACAACGTCCAGAATGCTACCAGCAATCCAAAAAACGGGGAAGTGGCTCAGGAAACCTTCAGAAAAACCGATCCAGCCAATAACATTCCCATGTCTAATATGGAGTCTAAAGATGCAGATCCTGAATTACTGCAGCACTGTCGGACAACAAACCCAGCCCTGAAAAAGAACCAGTACTGGGTATGAGAGGGGAACATTAGGACTCTGTTCCGTCATGCTGTATTGACATTTAGTATATATTGACAGATTCGCACATAGGAATTAAAAAATTTTTGTAGATGCTTTCTCGAGTCATTCCTAACAGTATTATAAAGATCTCCTCTTATACTAGTGGTCGAAAAAAAAATCATTTTGGCGAATAATTTCATTTTTGCATCCATGCAAGCGGTGCATGTAAACACTTCTCACAAGAATCTGCTTCTATTTTCACTGATGAAGGATCAAGTCTTATGAGGACTTTTTTATGCACCTTTTCATTCTTAGAAACTAATAAAAAGTCAACAGTTCTCATAGAAATCCCAGTAACTTCAGATTGGGCCCCAACATCAGGTTATTTGCCAAAATCTTGTACAGTGTACTTTATAGCAGTGAAGATGTTTTGATATTTTGTAAAAAAAAATAATAATAATAAAAAATAAAAAAATAAAGGATTTTCAGTCAGCAAGAGAACAAGCAATTCAGAAAAGTCAGACTGAAATGAACTTGTAATATTTAAATGGATCTTTTGGACATGAACATTACTAAATATGTTTGAATTTATGAATTTATGTAGTTTAAAAGCAAATCATTTGCAAGTTTGATCATATTAATAATGATGCATGAAACATGCCCCCGATATACATATACTGTGTATTTTATTTTAAACAGAAATTTTTGTACTGGAAAAATGACTCATCAAAATATGTTTAAGTGCGTATTGGTAATTGTTTTTAATAATACATAAAAGACAATATATGGATTTTGGAATTGAATTAGAATGATTTTTTTTTTTTGCATAAAGAATAAAATATGATAATTATTATTATTATTTTAATTCATCTATCTGTAGCACATTGTGCCATAAATCCCTCAGTGCTTTAGTGATGCAGCTGAAACAGCTGAGATTTTATACATACATCCACTGGACTGATTTAAGGCACTGAAGAACAATTTCTATCTAAGCGTATATTACTGAAGCCAAAAGGAAGTGGCTCAGCATCTCTATTGGCTGAAAGGAGTTAAGTTGTGGTCATTTTTTCTGAACTGGTGGCTCTATTTTCCGTTAATCTAATCGAGCTGATTGGAAAATGAATTTTCAGAGAAGCTGTAATTATATATTTAGTCGCAGGAAACTATGTGCTGATGAGCTATTCTCTTGTATTGTATTTCAAGTGTGTGGGGAAAAAAAGTGTTTTTTTGTCATTTTAACATTTCCAGTCATATAATATTCCAAGATCGTGATGAATTCTTATCCAGTAGATTTTAAAGCTAGTTTTATTCTTTGCTTGGAGAGATCCACTTCCATTCTATATTTTCTAGTATATGCCACTTCCGTATATATATACAGTATAAAGCATTATCTGCTATAAAGATAAGAGTAGACATGTATGCTTTGCCCAGTGGATTTGCTTTAGCCTGAAGCAGCTCAGTAACTTGGTAGTCCATGGACTACACATTCCTTAGGTTTTCTGCTTCAAATGGTAATGTGTGATATATGTTGAAAATAATGAGATAATACACATATATATGAAGGATTTGACTTACCATTGTCACATTTTAGGTCTTCTTTGTTAAAATCAGTAGGGGAATGAAGTTCAATTTATTCTGAAAGCGCAATATTTTGATATTTGTTTCTGTATTTGGTTCTTTAATCTTTTCCTACTTTGTATGTTGTAAATTGTCTGTGCAGATATTTGGACATGGACCTTCAATGCCATTTGAGTTGCATTCATACCTTTTAAATTGACTTTTGATAAGATAAAGCAATGCAATATTTAGGTCATATTTAGCAGTATTTAAGATTTTTAGGATATATATGATTTGTCTCAGAGAGTAATAACTGGTATCGATTGTCCAAGTACACTATATTATCTTTAAAGAATGTTGAAACTAGAGTATTATCAGTGTTCATTAAGCTAACATTTAAGCGAATAATCCTGGAGCCCCTGGGATAACTATTATCTGTTCAGCAATATTAGAAGTCATTTAATTAGAGAATGAAATATAACTCAGGTTTTAGGACATTTTTATGGAATTTCTTATCATGATGTGTCAAGAGTATTTTGCAAAAAGTGATGAATTTTTTAAGCTATCAAACAGTGCTTTTTTTTTTTTAGGTTTGTATTCTTTGTAAATATTGTATTTTTTCCCGGCCGAGTTAAACATGCAAAATTCTGTGGTGTGCTCATGTAACTTTTTTTTTTAAAGTTCAAGTAGTTGTTCTTATTTATTTTTTCATCTAGGCTTTATATACAGTACTTTGCCAATATTGCCCAAGAAATGAAATAAATTATACAAAAAAAGAAAGAAACACAATGTATTTCAGATTTTTTGGTAATTATTACACTTTACATTAGTAACCCTATAAATGATGCAGATTTTATAGATGTATTTATTACAGTGTTACAGAAATGCCATTGCTGTAGAAGGGAAACATGTTTGTGTGCTGCACAAGTACAGAACAGCAGATGGCGCAGGGATACATGTGAAATTTTTCAGCCATGAAACAAGTAGTCATTCGTCAGCTTTTAACAAGCCTCTGAGCTGCAGTCATTCTTTCCTACAGACGGCATTAGCTCTTGCTGCACAAATTCAGCATTTTGACACGTTTTTCTGCTGGAGCTAACCCATATAAGCCAACTGGCAACCAAAGTGCCACAGTCTGAAGTCTCCCTTTTAAAAGAAATCACACTTAAACACAAAAATGCACTTTCTACCAGGGACTAAAGCCTGCGCCCAACACCTAACTAACTTACTCACAGCACATACAGTACTGTGCAAAAGTCTTAGGCACCCTATTGTTACAAATTTTGTTACTGATGGGATTTTATTGAGTTCTGCATTATTGAGTCAGTACAAAAAGTTTGTAAGTTGTTCCAAATGTCATTTTTCCAACAAAAATTAAATGTTACACAAAAATGTTTGTATGTCAGTAACAAAAGCAGCACATAACATAACAGACCACTTTTCAGACAAAAAAACATAATGAAGGCTGCTGGGTTTTACTGCAAAAAAAGAAGTAAGTGTG
>JAOVVH010000012.1:4365055-4380335 GCA_028566435.1 Scorpiodoras heckelii
GTGCAACAACAGATGAGCTACTGTCTCTGACTTTACATCTACAGGGTGGAGCAATATGGTGGATGTGTCTCATAGACACATTTTCAAGCTTTTTTTTTCTATTGTCAGAGATTTCCACTTATTTCTGGAAATAAATACTTGAAATAAACAAAACGATCTGCCAATAGAAGATCATTCTAAGCTTCAAAGGAATAAAAATATCTACAAAAAATAGGTGTAATAATCTTGTATTTGTTTACAAACATTAGTGGAATTTTCCTATATTCAAGATATTTCTTATTTATTTATTTATTTATTTGTTTGTTTGTTTGTTTGTTTGTTTGTTTGTGTATTGCAGTGTACCATTAACATCAGTATAAATAAATCTAATAAAAAATGGCAGAATTTTATTAAACAAACTAAACAAAATCATAAACGCGTTACCATGGCAGTAAAAGCAGAAAACCATGCGAGGCTTGTTAATGAGACTACGCTGTAGCGGAAGTCATATCTCTACTCCTTTACGCTCTGAACCATCGTGTCAATTAGAGGAGAGATAAGATTACACTAGGACAGATCTTCATGTCTAAGAAGATCGTTTGTACATCAAGTGTGATTTCTTTTATTTTATTTTATAACACCATGATTTAGATCTTATGACCAAACTAGCATTTCATCTGAGCGACGTTGTAATCGAGACTGTTCTGTTTGGAAACTCCTTCATTTACTGATATCGAATCAATTCCTGTAACTCCTAAGTGGATGGTTTGAACGGCAAACCACAAACACAATTACTCACTGACGGCAGGATGTAATGCACAGGTCGAGCCGAAGTAGGAAACTTCACTGCTGCGTGTGAGTCATGAGGATGCTTGTCAGGTCGATCAGCATGTTCACAGGAAGTACTGGAACTGTCTGACTCGTGTTAGGGCGTGTCGGTGAGAAAAGCGAGGCCCCGTTCAGGCTCGGTATTAACATCGATCACAAGCTGTTCACGTGGTCGTAGAATGTGTCTTGTGCTCACTTGTCTGAGTAGCAGGGTTGCCTATAGCAGTGACACCTCAGGGGAGGCCAAAGCTAACCAGTAACAACGAGCTGCTGATGACGTTTTCTTATTAAACCCCCGGATTGAAACCTTTACCCATAGTCATGTATGAACTTTGTGCTGGATAATTACATTTCATGTGCTTTCGACAGTAATGAAAAGAGCTATGATTGCATGCTTTGTCCTCTTGACTGTGACTGTGTTAATATCACGATTCTGACTTTTCCTTTTCCTTTACATTTACATTTACATCTATTGTATTTGGCACACACCCTTCTCCAGAGCGACTTACATTTATCTCATTTACAAAACTGAGCAGTTGAGGGTTAAGGGCCTTGCTCAGGGGCCCAGCAAAGACAGCTTGTTGGTGGTGGATTTGAAGTCATGACCTTCTGGTCTGTAGTCCAGCATCTTAACCACTGAGCTACACTGCATTATTAACAGTGCTGTCTGAGCTCTAGAGACTATTTTAGATCCTCATTGCAAAGTGTGTCGTAATATGTAATGACGTCAAACATTTTATTGAATGAAGTAGTGTTAAAGATGAGACAAATGGTGAGTCCACAAATATCCTACAGTGTGCTTTAGAAAACTCAGAAACCAATGAAAGGTAAACCACTTGTACATAATTTTGTATTTGTTATTTTTATTTATTAATTTTTATGTATATTTATTATGTATTTGTATTTATTTGCTGTACTGTATATATTGTATCTATTTGCTCTATGCATTTTCTCAGCTGCCATATCGTTTTTTTTTTTTCTGCGGGCATTGCTGGACGTATTCGGACCGACCTACTCGCTCGGTGTGTTCTCGTTGCTTCCTGACTCCTCAGACACCCTGCCGTAGGCACAGAGCCGGCATACGAGAAAGAGGAGACTTCTGTGGCATTGTGATTTTAATAAATATGCGAAACTTATTGTAAAAAACGAACCACTTAAGTTTATCAGCAGCATGTCTAGTTGCATAGCTGGATACCGCGTGAAAACTGTGAACCTGGCAACATGTGACTAAAGGTTATTTTTTCCACAAGTGGTCCAAATGATCGGATCACAAGATGTTCACACGTGCGCTCGGTGACGTGATCAGACTAGAAGTACCTTAATTTCAAATCAGTACTGAGACGTGGGGAACTATTATGATGATGATTTGTACAGCATTTATACAGTGAGCTGTCTGTCTGTCTCTCCCTCCCTCCCTCTCTTTCTTTCTTCCTTTCTCCTGGATTGATCGATCAGAGTGCTCTGTTCCTTTCTTCCTGTCCTGCATCCTGCCAGCAATATTTATAGCCCTTTATCCCCACTGTCTTGAGTTCTTACTTTTAGCCATGTATGTCAGTGTTTCCCAAATTTGGACAAATAAAAGTAGATCCTTAGCCAAAGGATTTTTCTTTTCTGTGTGTCAGCAGAGCATTTGTTGTAAGTTCCAGTCATTGTGGAAATGATGAGCTTAAATTGACCGTATATTTGAACATGTATGAATGTGTTCAGCGTTCGGTAGTAGAATTATTTTAGGATTAGTACATTGTGTTCATTTTGGACAGTGTTTGAGTACATAACCACTAAGTCTCTGCTGGGTCTCTCATTGTCTACGGCTCTTCTGCCTCCCTGTGGATGTATGGAGAACGTCGCCTGTGTAACATGACGTCATTTTCTATGATGTCATGTCATAGGAACAAGTCTTAAATTATTCTATTGAGTTCTGTGTTGTCTGGAAAACCACTCAGAAATCTCACACGTTGTGTGATATTCGCATGTTTCATTGCGGTTGTATGTAGAATTGGGCATGAACGTGTGTATGAAAGCTAAAACTCATAATGTCTACCTCTTTAGGGAGAAAGAGACCCTTCAGGTGCCTCCATCGCTCTGTACACAGCTAAGCTGCACCACCCGAATAAAACAGGCAACCACGTGGTGCTCCAGGCTCTGTTCTACCTGCTGGACAGAGCGGTCGAGAGGTCAGTGCAAACGGTTTTACGTTTTACGTTCATACACAACCATCATGTATGAGGAAGAGAAATACAGAGCTGTCTTTAGATTGAAATTGCATTACTGTACGTTTATGAATATACATTAATTATGGCTCAATAGTATTCACCTGTATGAATGGCAGCTATAACGTAAAGCATGCATACACACATGGAGCGTAGAGCTCCCAGTTGTAAGTGTTTAGTCTGTCATTGCAGTTTCGAGACGCAGAGGAACGGCCTCGTCTTCATCTACGACATGGCCGGATCCAATTACACCAACTTCGAGCTGGACCTGAGTAAAAAGATCCTCAACCTGCTCAAGGTTACTTCCTTTTTTATTTATTAAACCTTTGGACAAATACAGCAGAAATGATGAGTGGGTGACTGCAAAATTGACAAAAATCACACTCCAGTAAATGCTTCCTTATTGTAGGAGTATATAGAAAAAACTTTAAAGCTTCATCACAATCATTCACTTGTTCATCTCCATGGAAATTTCAGGGCAAAGCTCTAATGCAATTTGTGTAATAAAATAAAAGTGATGGTAATTTGAATACTAGGTGTTGCATCATGTACAGTTTAAGTACCAGCAGATTATTATATTATGGGTTTCAGATCTACACTTCGTGAAACATGTGCAGTATAGATTTTCTCTGCCCATTTCTGTGTGTAGGGTGCGTTTCCTGCCAGGCTGAAGAAAGTGTTCATAGTCGGCGCACCCGTCTGGTTCCGAGTACCATACAACCTACTGAGCCTGCTGCTCAAGGAGAAGCTTAGAGAACGGGTATGTTACACACCCAGCCTCCAAACACACAGCATATTCAGAGGTGGACACAAATCCATTAGCTAGTCCACCAGAGATAAGCGAAAGCACCACTGTCTCATGTTGTGCTTGTCAAGAGGATCAATTAACTAAGCATAAAGCAACATAATTTCCTTCTAATATGTCTGGTGATAAAGCATATCCTATTCGGGCCTGCAACAAAAAAGGCAGAAGGTATACAGCTAACATTTCAGATGTAGTTTATTCCCAACACACCTATAGATGTTATTTGAGTCTGCAGTATTTAAACATAGATGCATGTGACTACTACAGACATGTATGGTTACTGTGGGCACATATGAAAACTGTAGACGTTTCAGTACCATAGATACATATGACTAGAATAAACACGGAGACACAGAGAAAATATTGATGACTATAGGTGCATTTGTCCACAATAAACACATTTGTACACTATGAAATGATTGATTACTATAGGCACATTTGACCACTATAGACACATTTGACCATTCTAGAAACTATTGATTACTATAGGCACATTTGACAACCACAAAAAATATTAACTACTATAGACTCTTTTGACCACTATAGACACTTTTGAAGAAATATAGACACTTTTGACCACTATAGAAACTTTTGACTACCATAGACACCTTTGACCACTATAGACACTTTTGAAGAAATATAGACACTTTTGACCACTATAGAAACTTTTGACCACCATAGACACTTTTGACCACTATAGACACTTTTCACTACTATAGACACATTTGAAGAAATTGGACACTTTTGACTGCCATAGACGCTTTTGACTGCCATAGACACTTTTGACCACTATAGATGCTTTTGACTGCCATAGACACTTTTCACTACTATAGACACTTTTCACTACTATAGACACTTTTCACTACTATAGACACATTTGAAGAAATATAGAAACTCTTGACCACTATAGGCACTTTGAGTACCATAGACACTTTTGACCACTATAGACACTTTTGAGTACCATAGACACCTTTGACCAGTGTAGAGATTTTTGACCTCTGTAGAGACTTTTGAATACCATAGACACTTTTGACCACCGTAAGCACTTTTGACCGCCGTAGGTACTTTTGACCACCGTAGGTAGGCACTTTTGACCACCGTAGGCACATTTGACCACTATAGACACTTTTGACCACCATATTAAATTTTGACCACCGTAGTCACTTTTGACCAACGTAGGCACTTTTGACCACTATCGGAACTTTTGACCACCATAGACAATTTTCACCACTATAGACACTTTTGTCCACCGTAGACAATTTTGACCACTATAGACAATTTTGACCACTGTAGACACATTAGACTACTATAGACACCCATGACTGATATAGACCTCCTGTCCTGAAAGAAAAACATACACATCACATATCTATTTGAAATAAGTATTAATTATTGAATAAGTAAATAATTATTGATCAAATTCTAATTTTATGCTTGCACATGCAACCATATTCCTTGTAATGAAATGTTTTTTATGACTATCTGGTGACCTAAAAACAGAAGAGGCTAACGTAAATTAAAAAATTGGCCTTGGTGTTATTTTTTTAATTGGTGGTGTGTTCTTGAGGGTTTTTTGTCAATAGGAAATGAGGAGAGTTTTTAATTTCTCAGGTTGTTGTCTGAATGAAGTAAACAAAAACCTCTTCGGGTTTTTCCTGTTCAGTTTTCTTGATGTCACAACTGCTTGCAGCTATTTTATTGCATATCTAATTGCAGGTCCAGATGGTGAAGATGACTGATCTAAGTCAGCACCTTCCCAGAACCTGCCTGCCCGAGCACCTGGGTGGCTGTTTGCCTCTGGACGTCTATGGATGGAACCAGCAGTTGCTGGCCGAGCAGAACGGCCGCGTGGATCCTGTCGATGAGCTGCTGGGCATCCCGATGGCAAACTCAGCAGTACACACACCAGGCCCCGATGCTATGCGACTCCCTGAGTTCACAGCTCACCTGACTCAGGCACAGCGAAGTGGAATTTACCGCGAGTATGAAGAACTCCGTAAAGAGCCACCATCTGGAACCTTCCACTGTGCACTGTGAGTACCGCTGCTCAACAAAGCCTAATCTGATCAATAACACTTCATTAACGAATATGGGTTTAAACAGTATGGCTAACCAATAACTAATATAACACATCATATTTTATGTTACAATGTGTGGAATACACCATTTAGTCATAACATTAAAACCACTGACAGGTGAAGTGAATAACAGCGATTATCTTGTTACAATGGCACCTGTTCTTGAAGTTGAGGTGTTGGAAGCAGCCAAATTGTGATGGCTAGACAACTGGGTCAGTGCATCTCCAAAATGGCAGGTTTTGTGAGACGTTCCCTGTATGCAGTGGTTAAGAAATCCCGAAACTGGTCCAGAGAAGGACAACCAGTGAACTGGTGTCAGTGTCATGGGTGCTATAAGCTCACTGATGCTTGTGTGGAGCAAAGTCTAGCCCATCTGGTCTGATCCCTCAGAAGAGCACAAATTATGATATGATACAAAGGTGTCAGAACACACAGTGTATCACAGCTTCTGCGTATGAGGCTGTGTAGCCACATACTAGTCAGAGTGCCCATGCTGACCCCTGTACACCACAGAAAGCACCTACAATGGGCACATGAGCATCAGAACTGGGCCATGGAGCAATGGGAAACAGTGGCCTGGTCTGATGAATCACATTTACTTTTACATCATGTGGACGGCCGGGTGCGTGTGTGTCCCTTAACTGGGGAAGAGATGGCATCAGGTTTCAATGTAGGAAGAAGGCAAGCTGGTGGAGGCAGTCTGGGCAATGTTCTGCTGGGAAAACTTGGGTCCTGGCTTTCATGTGGATGTCACTTTGACCTAAACATTGTTGCAGACCAAGTACACACCTTCATGGCAACGGTATTCCCTAATGGCAGTGGTCTCTTTCAGCAGGATAATGTGCCCTGCCACACTGCAAAAATTGTTCAGGAATGGTTTGTGGAACATGATTGAGAGGTCAGGGTGTTGATTTTGCCTCAAAATTCTCCAGGTATCAATCCGACTGAGCTTCTGTGGGATGTGCTGGACCAACAAGTCTGATCCATGACTTTTAACCCTAAAAGTGATCAGGTGTTTGGTTTTGTGGGGTCCATGACTTTCGGTGTCAGCACTGTTTTGGTTCACAAGTGGAACCTACACAATATTAAGCAGGTGGAATTAATGTTATGGCTGATCAGTGTAATTGTAAATATTTCAAAATAATTCAATAAAGGAATCAGTCCAGTCATTAGTAATATTAGTAAGTATAGGAGTTATCTATAAAATATGTAGCATGTGTAGTTTTAAACTAGTGTGCAGCCTCTGTGCCGTCTTAAGTGATTAGGTGCCTGAGGGTATGCACTGGGGTGTAGATTTACATCTATACACTCTCACTGATTCATTACATTTATTTTTACTGAACTTTATTTTTCTATGGAGAAAAGTATGCCTGTTTAATGGAGCTCACCGAGCACTTTGTACATCCTCAGGGCCACCTACAACCAGGAGAAGAATCGTTATGGTGACGTCCTTTGTCTTGATCAAACGCGTGTACGTCTGAAAGTCAGGAGGAATGAGGTCTGTACAGAACTGAAAGCTTTTCCCTTGAATTCATTTGAGTTGAATTCGCCGTGCGTTTATTTGAATGAAATTCTGTATTCTCTTTACAGAGATCAGACTACATCAATGCCAGCTTCATGGACGGCTACAAACAGAGGAACGCATACATCGGAACTCAAGGTACAAGATGTTAGAAGTTCGTTTTCAGCCTCGGCGAGGCGTTCTGGTAATGTGATTAGTTTATGATCGGTCTTTGATCATGTGGCTGTGCACAGGGCCGCTGGAGAATACCTATGACGATTTTTGGAGGATGGTGTGGGAGCAAAACGTGCTGGTCATCGTCATGACAACAAGGTGAGATATGAGTCAGACGACAAAAAAAAAAAAAACATGAAGGGCTTCTGAGGAGATGGAGCCCTGCAGCTGCGTTTTGTATTATTTCAGAGAACAATGTTTGATCTAATGACAACGCTTAACTTTCCAGGCCACGGTGTAGGATGTGTGGTTTCAGTGATGGGTGAATTTGGTAAATAATGTGCTTTTGTGTGTGTGTGTTTGTGTGTGTGTGTTTGTGTGTGTGTGTGTGTGTGTGTGTGTGTGTGTGTGTGTGTGTGTGTGTGTGTGTGTGTGTGTGTGTAGGACAGACGAGGGCGGCAGGAAGAAGTGTGGACAGTACTGGCCTCTGCAGGAAGGAGGACAGGAAGTTTATGGACACATAGCTGTGGTCAACCAGAGAGTGGACAACCATTCCCATTACAATCAGACCATTCTAGGGCTGCATAACACAGAGGTATACACACACACACACACACACACATGCACACAAATCTAGGCAGGGGGAGGAAGAACATTATGAGGAGTGATACTTCATTTGGTTTGTTCATTGGATTTCAGGAACTCAAAGGATTGTGTAGAGTTTAAAACATTTGTTTGTGCAATAAATGTTGGAAAATAACTGGAGTGACAAGCCACAAATAATAAGTAGATAATTCAGTAACATGGTAAGCACTCAGGAAAGCTTTCATGCGTTCATACCAAGCTTTTTTGATTAATTGTTCTGAAAGCCTGAGGGGTTGCAGAGATTTGAAGTTCATGAGGAAATAAACAAACACACACACAAGAACACAATAACTATGATAAGCAAGGAATGAAACATTTTGGGTGTGCTGTTCTTGGGAAATAATTGATGGTGTGAGGAAGCAGTGATCATTTTGAGAAGTGGTAACTTGGTTTTATTCCTCTAATATCACAGCGATTTGTAAATGCTAACTATTTTTTAATGTCATTTTTTCCCCAGTTTTATAGCTATAGTTATGTTTAATGTTATAGAACAGCCAAGAAACTAGTTAGCTCCTCTTAAGCAACTTATGATTTGTGCTCTTATAAACGCTCCAACCATGTATCCTACTGCTGGGTGGTGGAGGGTGCTGGAGCCTATCCTAGCATTCACTGCATGGATAGCAGGAAACACCCTGGACCGGTCGCCAGTCCATCGCAGAGCAGACACACAGACAAGACACATACACAGACATACGCTCACTCACACCTACGGGCAATTTAGTATCTCCATTTCACCTGACTGCATGTCTTTGGACTGTGGGAGGAAACTGGAGCTAACAGAGGAAACCCAGGCAGACACGCGGAGACCGTGCAAACTCCAAACAGAAAGGACCCTGACCTGGCCCTGGAATCGAGCCCGGGTGCTGTGAGGAGACAGCGCTACCCAGTACGCCGCCATGCCCCCCCATTCTTCAAATTCATAAGATAAAAAAAATTCAACAGTTGCAGCTCTACTGCTGCATTCAGCTAGACGTAACTCATAATTTCCGACTTCCGACTAAGGGACAAAACAACAAAAATGGACTTCCTGCTTGGGAACTCTGGATGGTCACCATTGCTCAGCAAGTGACATAAAATCAACAGGGCGGCTCACAATATGAACAGTAAATATCTGTTTTGAGGTCACAATTAGCAGGCTAGCTTGTTGCTAGCAGAAGACGAACATGGCGTCAGTCGTCCCCCCCCCCCACTTTTAAGCTTAAAGTTCGAAAGAAAGTTAGAAAATCACTTAGTGTCAACTTCCCACTTATGATAATGTGGCAAAATGTAGCATATATTTAACTGTTAGATTGGTCCGAAGCTGGAGACCTCTTCCAAAAATGCTAAATAATTCATTGTCCTATCCTACATAATTTGTTATTGGAGAAAATAGTGCATCACGACGAGCCTTGAAATCTGAACCAGACCAATCAGAATGAAGAATTGTGCTATAATATAAAATATGTACATTATTCTGTCACATCAAACACCACGTTTTACGTTTTGTTCACACAAATGTGTCCTTTAGATAAACTCATCCATTTCAGACAATGTTTTTGATATAGCCTGATGTAGTTGCATGAAGTTAATGTAACTTTGCATACATATACTAAATACATCGGCTTTACTGTGTGTTTCTTTGCTTTCTTTCTTCTCAGACGTGTGAGCAGAGGCAGGTGAGCCACTTTCAGTTCCTGAGCTGGCCTGACTACGGCGTTCCTTCCTCAGCACTCTCTCTGCTCGACTTCCTGAGCACGGTGAAGAGACAGCAGAAGAGGTCGGTGAAGGCTCTGGGCTCACAGTGGAGAGGTCATCATCTCGGGCCACCGATGGTTGTCCACTGCAGCGCAGGCATAGGCAGGACTGGTAAATACCTGCTTACTGACCTCACGTATTTGTAGCGTGGTGTTGATCTTAAAATGATCCCAACCTGCATCGGGCCTCTTTCAAAGCCAGAAATAACGAGGCCCTTGACATACAGATGGGTGACAGATTAAATGAAAAAACAACATAAAGTGTCTTGGTAAGGTGTTGGGCCACGATGCGCCATCAGAACAGCTTCGGTGCACCTTGGAATTGATTCTACAAGTCTCTGTAATTCTACTGGAACGATGAACACCATTCTTCCAAAAGATATTCCCTCATTTGTCATTTTGATGATGGCAGTGGAATTGTTTCATTATAGGATAAAATTGGTCCTTCTGAAGAATATTGTATTTAATTACAGTGACACTTCAATCTAAGGGGAATAGTGGAGGAAAAGCATGCCTAGAAAATGAATCAACCACCCCAAAGCAATGGTTTTTTCTTTAATTTGTCACCTGTCTGTGTAGTTGTTATTTAAACATATGCATTCATGGCTTTTGATTTCACTTCCCAGGAAAAGGGAAATTAAGAGAAATAAAACCAAAATAAGAGATCTATGTTTAACTAGCTAATTATGGAATAAGCTAATATCGGAGAGCGTCTTGCTAACATCTAACACATTGGTTTGAGATGCCATGATGAAGTTGGTTTGAAAAGGATCATTGGCTTAATACTAAATTTCTGCACATTTTTACTCCCCATTATCATAGTTTACTGAGTTACCAGGTTATTAGTACACCCTAGTCTTTAAACACATAGTACACTCCAGTGTTGTCACTGCAGGGTGCTAAACCTGTGTCCATAATCAGTTTGTGTATTTGAATTGAATTGTATTTGAAGTGTTTGCATTTAAAAGTGCAAAACAGGCAACCTTAGTCAATTTGAAAGAACATGGTACATGCCAGGTTTACTGATTCTACCGTCTTTCAAACAGCCGTTGCTTTTGGTTTTTACTCGCAAGCGAGCCCTTTATCAAGGTAGCGTCTGTCTGGGGCACTTGGTTCCATGTCTGCTAAGGGAAGAAAAAATGCAGTCTGTAGTCCATATTCATCCCAGTCCACTCAGTACTGTGAGCTGAAGATTGTTTCATGCTATGGACACAGATTCCCCTGTGGGGACCAGGAGTAGAATAATTCCTCGGCACCCCCTTTCTGTTTGTAAGAAGCATATAAATGGGTTGCCATTTTTGCTGTGAGGTGCCTGTGTCTATGGAGGAAGAGATCCTGATACTTGAGGGGAATGGCATCTGCGGTGACCAGGACACAACACAGTACTTTGGCTTCCTATAGACCGGAGGTTGGAGAGGCACGCTCCAATCAATCGGCTGGTCAGGACATTCCCTAGGTCAAATCTCCCATGAGATCCCTAGTATGTGCTGGCTCAGGGTCAGTCGAGCACTAATTACACCTGACTGCTTCAAGTACATCACCCTTGTATCCCTGGTGCGTAATTGCTGGAGTACCAAGTCTCTGTGCACCCCCTTGTTGGGCTCCAAGGTGGGTGGGGAACAAGGGTGATGAATAAGTAACCATGCAACTATGGCAACTAAAAACAAAAACCCCGAACAAAGATTGATGGAATACGCTGACGATAGTGACCTGAAGACTAAACCCAGTCTCTTAGCCCTATGTGAAAACTGTCCTAAATTCATTCTAATAGGATGTACACAAGCTGATCCATCCTTGATGCAGCTGTCTCCCTTCACCATCCAAAAAGGAACAAACCTTGAAAGACACTAAAAAACTCTGGTCAGAACAGATCCTCGTAGATTGCCAGGAAAAAAGTACAGGCAAGTAAGATATTCAGTATAAAAACCTTCATTAATATCAGTGTAAAAACTCTCCCAAACTTGACACTTAACAGCTGCAAAGGTGTCATCTGGTGTAGAGAGCTAGAAGACATGGTGGAGGAAGAAATAACCAGAGAACTATCCCCACAAGACGGGAGTCATATAAAATGAATCACAATCAGAAGACTAGTCAAAACCATAAAGACCAACACATACATCATAATGTTCAATAGAGCTGATCCCCCATGAAACTCACAAAAGGTGGATATTGATCCCTACATCCCAAACCCCATCAGAAGCTTCAAGTGCCAAAAATATGCCCATGGATCAGTCGTATGCAAGAATTCCCCCGATCTGCTGCAATTGTGGTGAGGAGAACATTGACTCACCTTGCTTAAACCCCCCCAAATGCAGAAACTGTTGGGACCCTCACCCGGCATCAGACAGAACCTGTCCCGTTTGGACAAGAGAAAAAGGAATCTAGAAAATAATAAAAAAAGAACCAAAAAAGTGAGCCATGCAGAGGCCAAGAAATTGGTGCCTTTTCTGAATTCGTTTTTCTCTTGTCTGAACTGGACAGGTTCTGTCTACCTAGCTTTAAGTTCATAAAGTCCTTTGCAGCACTAGTAAAAGCCAGTTTACAGTGCATACCAGACTGATTTCAAATGGCTTAATAGAGAAAAGCCGCAGCTAATTAATGCCATCAAGGACACCGGCTGCTCCAAAACCCAAAGTACCTCTGCGATAGACATACCGATAGTCCACCACCCCCCAAAGTCAGAATCAACAGTTGCCAATCATATGATCATCCCAAAGAAATGGGTGTCCCACAAGGGTGCATCCTCTCAGACACCCTCTTCAACCTTAAAATAAATAATGTAGTGAAAGAATAACATCAAAAGACAACTGCAAATAAGTATCAACTGAATACACTTTTTTTTCCTCAAAGAACAAAATTACTTGTAACCACTTCTGTCAGAAATAAACACTACACCTTGACTCCGGAAATCCCCTCAATGGAAATCCTATTAAAGTGGTCAATTCAACTAAATTCCTGGGACTGATGTTTTACCCGAAGCTCTACTTCATCCCATATATTACCCAGCTAAGAAAGAAGTGTACCAAAAAGCTGAACATGATAAAGGTTCTGGCAAACACCAAATGGGGTGCTGACTTCTCATCGGTCATCCATATTTACCAAACACTGGGCGATGTATGCACCATCTGCAGATCAGCTAGAAAATCATATTTGAACTCCCTAAATTCAGTGCACCACCAGGGTATCAGGATGGCACTGTTAGCGTTTCGAACCTCTCCCATACAAAGCCTATCTGTGGAGGCCCAAGAACCCTTCCCTCGAGAACAGATGCATTAAACCAGCCAAATATACCGCACTCTTGATCCCAAACCAAACTGCATCCCAGCTTTCAGCACTCACATCAACCATTACCTTAATGCATTAAACCTAAATCTGAACAGCATAGCCCAAACACATCTTGGCTGCACCCCACCCTGGAGAATCACACAATGTCACATTATATTTGACATTGCTCATAACAACAAAATGGACTCCCTCCCAACTGCATAGTACTAAAAATTCCTCGGTGTCAAAGAAAGGTTACCAACTCACCTACATGGTATGTAACGATTGTCACCCTGACAAATTAACTTACCGCGGAACAGCTCCTCCTTTACAGCCGAAGCTTATGCCCTCCTACAGGCCTTAGACCGTATAGACACTACTCAACTGGACAAAGTTTTAATATTCATTGACTCCAAGTCCTGCCTGCAGGCTCCAAGTGCCGCATCCTACTCCACCCAACCATCATTGACATTTTGGAGAGATCTCAAACCTTACTGAGCAAACTTTTGATGTAAAATGCTGCTGGATCCCCAGCCACTGAAGTATACTTAAGACGTATTCAGACAGAATGCCCTAAATATAAACAGGAAAGGCAATGACTAAATATGACCGGCTCAACAAGAGATATCCTCAACCAGAGTACAGAAAAATCGATAGTCAACCTTCTCACTAGTATAAAACTGAGGATTCATATGTGAAACCAGAAATCCATGATCTAATACAAAGATTCCATATCTATACCTTTCCTGCTTTGAAAATAACTCATTAGAGCAAACAAAGCGTTAAAGCCCAAACAAACACCAACAAGCATTTTATTGTGAACGGTGCAAAAAGCTCGTCACTTACAGTGTACCACTTACATGATGGATATAAGCATCATTGCTGAGTTCATAACTTCACAACTATAGTTTATTCATGTTCAGATGAACACTTGCAGCGTGACAGACACGTCCATAAGCAGGATCGCGTCGGTCCACGCTGCAGAAATGTTTCACAAATGTGTAATTACCCAACCTCCGACTAGGAAAACAAAACAAAAAAAGCCCCCTCGACTCGTAATTCCTACTCAGGAAATCGTATCTCTTGCATCTCAACCGACCAAGTTCAGCAAGTGATGTCAAATCAACATGGCTGCTCAAGCACTACTTAACTTTGTACTGCGTATATTTATAAACAAATAGTTCACTGTTTTGAGGGGAAAACTATACATCACTCATCACAGCTAGCTAAACATGGAGGCATCCATAGTTTTTAACCACTTTGTATCTCGAACTCATAGGCGTCAAAAATTACATACTGCAATCTTTCAGTTCCGAGTTGAGCTGTACGCAGGAATTGTTGATTTATTACAACGTTAAGCACGCACTACATCGACTGCTAATTTCTAATCTCTGGTTTCACTTAGACTGTTGAATGATTTAAATATTTTGGTTAATAGGACTGAACTTTATCTTGTTCGCAGTATGTTATTGATGAATGACGTTACACAGTACATCTTGAATTGAACTAACGTTCTGAACTGAACTTGACAAGCAATGTTTGTATTCAGTTTGTATTTTACAAACCACCAACTGCTCTCACTTGTGTATTGCATGGTCTTCGTTCAATCTTCATTCAACGAGACGTTAAAGCTTAGCTTAGCCTTAACAAGTTTGACGACAACATTTTCAGCATGTCATGGTGAATTTGACAACTGCAGATGCCAAGTGAAAAGGGAAAAAAAACAACAGAAGCTTTAGAAAGTACCAAAATCAGACCTGGGTGTTTTCATGGCTAGTTATGGCACAAAATGGTGGCAGAGCCAGGATCCTAACCCATAGTGTGTATCATTTAGTCATGTTTAATCCACATGGTACTGCACAATGCATTTAATACAGCGTGGAGATAATTTATGTCATCTTGAAGGCAAAACACACTAATGAGTACATACAGTATATGTAGCTAATAAATTGGCAACTATACATACATACATACATACAGGGGTTAGACAATGAAACTGAAACACCTGGTTTTGGACCACAATAATTTATTAGTATGGTGTAGGGCCTCCTTTTGCGGCCAAT
>JAOVVH010000012.1:4614807-4626371 GCA_028566435.1 Scorpiodoras heckelii
GACAGCACTAGTAATTACTATTTTCTTCAACTCATGTCTAGTTCGGTACTGAATTCCCTTCTGCAAGTTGACATGACTATAGTGCTTGTTTCAGCTGAGCAATGTTTAAATTACAGATGGTTTATTAACATGACATTTTGTCACTTGTCTCAATTATTGGCTTCAACTTACATATTTAAGTTAAAAAAAGGAAGTACTGACATTACTTTACAAGCTAATATTAAAACATTTAGATGTTTAAATTTTGAATTGTAGTTATTTTGTGATGCCATTCTGAGCACAACTCAGTGAACAAAACAGCATAACTTTATTGAACAGTAACGAGAACCAGCGAATAACACACCCCTCAATAGGGAGGGACAGAACTCCCGCTACGTCACGCCCCTAAACCCGGAAGTCTCCTCCTACACCCTACAGTCCGGTGGTGGTTGCCACGATATCAACCAATACAACATCTCACTTTTATTGTCACGTATGAAACGTTAAATATGACATTAAATTCTCTATGTTTTACATTAATATTGCACTGGAATATCTGTAAGATGCTGTGTATGATCAAAAAGGACCATAATTCTGCTAATTTTATTTTTTTCAAAACAAAGCATGCCTCATGTGGTGCATGAATACTGTGATACTTGAGCTGTTACACATTGCCATAACTCACAGCGTCAAGATCATTTTACTCCTTCAAATTTCCACTTCATTAAAGTAATTAAAAAAATGTAAACATTTAAGTAATTTTTTAAAATTACATCGAAAGACATAAAACTCAAGTTGAAGTTATCATGATTTATTGCTTAAATAATTTTAACTCTGTGCCTTTAACACACATTCTCAAAAGAAAAACCTGGGAAAGGGAATTTCCACCTGATTTTGAGATGCCTGAATTCCTCATTACATTTATTTAAGGTGTCAGACAGCATGATAGCGGTGAATGACTCACATAAAAGCAGGGCCACGTTTTATTTGGATAGTCCACCTACCAGAGGGTTTACAGAGGATTTGTAATATTTCAACAGCTTATTAGTTGATTAGTGGCAGCTCAGTGGTTAAGAAATTGGACTGCTGATTAGAAGATCATGAGCTCAAATCTCAGCACCACCAAGCTGCCACTGTTGGGCCCCTGAGGAAGGCCCTTAACCCTCTACTGCTCAGCTGTATAAATGAAATAAATATAAGTCACACTGGATAAGGGTGTCTGCCAAATCCTGTAATTGTATGTGATGATTCATGTACATGCCTACAGAGTATCTGGAACACTTAAACAGTGTATCAGGGTTTGGGTTAGGGTTCAACAAATGGTTTACTAATTGTTTGTTAAATATTTTTATATGCATTGTTGAACAGTTGCATAGCATATGTTGCTGTTGAAATGTTGCCTGCTTTGGGCAGTATATTCTGTGCAGTTTTATAAGTAAATTAACAGATAAACGGTTGTACACAGAATCAGTGAGAACCTTCTGCGCACATCTGTTTCTGTCCTTACAGCCTGCATGATGTTTGTTAGAGAAATAATCCATTATAATTATATTATAATAATAGAAAAAACATGAAGTCAGTACAAAGATCAGATTTTAGATTTTCAACCATAAATTTTTGCACGTTGTTAAAGAAATGAACATTTTTAACAACATAAAAAAAAGTTTGGAAATTTAAGATCAATGCAACAAAATTCATAATGAAAAACCAGAGTACCAAAGATCTCTTGAAAAAAACTATGAATTTATAAGTTATATACTTATACTGTGCTGAAGTCTCAGACACCCTGATTTGTTTTTAATATAAATTTTGCCAATAGATGTTTATTTCATGACTTCTGCATCACTTTACTTTTTTACTTTTTCAACAAACAACTACATTTTACAGATAAAAGGTTGTAGGTCAGAACTAAAAACACCCAGAACAACCGTGGCACATACTCCAAGATTCATAAAACATTTTATAGTATCGTTTTATAATGTAGAAAATATGTAACCTCATGTTTAAGGTATTTTTTTTACTTTACAGCATTTCTTTATGTGTTCCTAAAACGTTTGTATTAGTATTAGTGCTGTATCCTTAAACTAGGACTAAATTCCTGCATTAGGTAAGACCAGTCCATGTTTTTTGTCTAACAGTTAAGTAGGTGGATTTGACATTTGAATGATTTGTTTAAACTCATTAACCCCACCCCCAGGTCCCACCCATGTTCACGAAGCTCCGCCTCTAATCTAATGAGCTCCAACTCTAATCAGTATATCAGATGAACGAAAGACAAAAACTATTTTTTATTTAAAATAATGAAAAGACGTCAATCACCGTTAATATTTCACTTTTATCAAATAAAGTCAAGTGAATAATGAGGCAACGTTCAGCAGTCGTTTCTCTTTCATGTTCTATGGTCAAGTCAGAATGTGCGTTAAAACCACGATTAACGTGTGATTAAAATATTAATTGTGCGATTAAAAAAATGTAAAAAAAATTTGTGCGATTAAAAAAATTAATCGCGTGACAGCACTAAAAAAACATATATTGCACCCTTAATGAATGGATTTACTATTTCCTACTAGTATATTAACAAAGAAGCAACCTTTTATTCATGAACATTATATGACTTGATTAGTAACCCTTAGATTAAAGCTTCACCCACTTTCATTGTTTATGTGGTTAACAGTATAAACAGATCTTTATTGTTATACTGTTTCAATCTGTTAGAATCACCTGATAAAGTCAATGTCAGACATGAATAAATGACGTTAATAAAGAAACAGCCCTCCACAGTGTGCTGCTCTCTGTTTGTTTATAAAATCAGATTTCATACATAAAACTCTAAGATTAGATGATAGCTGTGTAGTCTCGTGCTTTACTTATTATTCACAATCCACTTTCTTTTGCAGCGGAGCATCTCCTCTATAACCTCTCCAAATTTAGACCATTGAAAACGAGCACTTGAACTGAATTTGAATCTTTCTTTTACAAAATGAAGCTTAATGAGGCGAGCAGCAAATGATCTGTGTCTAACAACTTCGCCATCAAATAGAGAAGGAAATCATCAGGAAACAGTTCGGTGATGAATGAATGAATGAATGAACAATAATTGCTATTTGGTTCAATTAATTGTATCATTATTCTTTTATCACAATTATATAAAAACAATTAGTCTTGATGCACATTATCATTTGAATCAATTTTACAAAAAAGAAAACAGACCTTTCTTCAGGACTGTATTATATTAGCCTATACCTTTTAATGTATAAAGCCTGTACTAAAAAAAACCCCTGCTCCTTACTCAATTCCTAAATATAAACATAATTAGATTATAAATAAATAAATCAAATAGACTGTAAAACAGGTGAACTAGGAACATTATTGCAACAAAAAAAATGAAGTATATAAAACATTACCTAGTCAAAAATAACTACTTAATATTAGCCCTTTTTAAACAGCTTGTGCATCCCATAAAGTTAAAATATATAGAGAGCACACTGGTCACATGACTGCATTCTTTCATCGTGAGCCTGTGCCATTACAGGGAATCAAGGCATTTTACTGTCTTTAGACATTTTAATAGACAGCTGGTGCAAATATCAGTAAGTTGTCAAAGCTAAAATGAGAAAATATTTTCTGATATTGTTTTAAAAATGATCTGAAACATCATGTTCTTTTTAGTACCATTAACGCTGTTATTAATACACCCCAATCTGCTTGTCTTGATGTTTCCTCAGATACCTGAACTGTAAAATAAAACAGTGTAAACGAACAGTACATTTCTGGCAGCAGGGGTGCCAGAAAATGTCTCTAAATTATCCGCAATTATGTTTACCATAGTTAACATCTAAAATAAAAAAAGGGAAAAAAAGCTTAAGTGAACCCAGGTTTCTGAGTTTCAGTTGGGGTTAGATGCCTTGCTCAGTGGCGCTTCAGTACGGTGATTTTGGGGATCGAACCTACAATCTTCTGCTTGCAAGATTGGTTCTCATTGTCATTACAAAAAGTACCATGAATCTAAGACCATCTCACATATTTTACAACGTAATTTTACACCACAAAAGCCCAAGTTGAAATTTACTGTTTGACATGTTGTGAAAAAAAATCTGTAAAATATCGTTTTTTTTATTTAAATATACTGTCAAATTAAACACATTTTCTTTCTTTATATGTCGTTTAACTACAATCTTACATTGTGTAAATTACAGAAATTCTGCTACTTTTCTCAATAAAGAATGCCATTTTTTTTACAGTTAGATTTGTTAAAAGTCACATCTAAAAACTGTTAGAAACTGATATTTAATATATTCAATTTATACAGTTTTTTTGTTAAAACACACGACATTTTAATAAACAGTTTATTCTTGTACATATTATTTGGAAATACTAGTGAAAGACTGTCATTTGTGCTGTTGAAAATGTGTAAAAAGAATTTTTTTCTTTTACAGTGTGTGAAAAACTTTCGCTACTTTTTTGTGTGACACGATTGTGATCATTAGGGCTTTAACCAGTTTTACAATGTGTGTCTCTTTCTTTCCTGAAGGAAATTATTGGTCATATGAATCCTTCAGCTTGTCCCACAGATGTTGTCACCTCCCACCATTTTAAAGAGACTTTTGAGACTATTAGACCAAACATCCAGGCAATTATGTACAGCAGTCTCACCTTAGGTATTGTACTGGCAAATATTAACATGTACTACTGCAACCATGGATCAAAAAAACTATTTGGACACCTCAGTCATCTTGAATTTTGAAGTCTGAAGTCTATACTCTGCAGTCTATCTAAAGTCTTTTGGTCACAAGTACATGAGTCTTTTATGGTTGTCATCGATGGCTGTGCACATGTGTAAAGTTACCCATGATAACATTTTTGTTTGTGTGTCTATTAGGGGTTTAATGTCATGTTTTGAGACAGTGGTTATATTCATGACAGGAACGGATAGTATTTCACACTCATCGATGAGGGGAATTTAGTATATCCTATTCACCGAACATACATGTTTTTAGACTTTGGGAGGAAACCAGAGCCCCCAGAGGAAACCCACACAGACAAGGGGAGAGCATGCAGGCTCCTCGCAGGAGGGACCCAGGTCGCCCTACCCAGGAATCTTGCTGAAGCGGACATTTCCTTAATGTTAATGCACCAAAAAATAAAAAAAAGATTCTTCACACGTCCCAAATCTAAAAAGTCTGATTCGAGGCTCAAGTCTTTTTAGGACGGCTCTCAAGTCAAGTCTTAAGTCAGTGTGTGTGTGACTTACATGTGACTTAATTCCAGGTCACAAATTCAAGTCCCTATCTTTATATAGGCTAGTTCTGTCCTATCTCTCTGACCTATTACAAAAATACCTCCCATCAAGGTCACTCAGGTTCTCTGATCATCTCCTTCTGGTTGTCCCTAACTCAAGGTTGAAGCTCAGGGGAGGTCGTGCTGTTGAAGTTAAAGTCCCCTAACTTTTAAACACATTATTATTTTTACTTTTGCTTTTAACTCAGTATGAGTGCTGATTTCTTTTACTGTAATGGCCTTATTAACTTCATTGAATTTGCCTTTTTTAAACTCTGTGATTTTATTGTGTTGTTTTATAGTTTTGTTTCCTATTTTCCTATTAAATTGTGCTTTAAAAAATTTTGACTTGACTTAAACTGATACCTCAGGTGTTGTTATGGACCTCATTAGGTTACAATTAATCATTTTCCCCAGAGACTTTGCTTATTTTTCAGATTTTAGGGAGAATTAACCCTCTGTTTTTAGCAATTGTTCATTCATTTAGCTTTATGCAAGCAAAAATGCACATTATTTATGCTTCAGGAATTAAAAAGTTAGCCTTTTCAGTCTTCATTAAAATTTAGTTCAAAATATTCTGAATCGAATCATGAAGCCAGTATTGTGAATCAAATCAAATCATGACTCGAGTGTATCATAACACCCCTAAAATTTACCAGCGATTATACATTTTAAAAATTGATTAAAGCAAGATACATTTTACTTTTCCATTTATAGTTATGCTTAATGTTATAAAACATCCTGCAAAGGAGTTATCTCACACTATCACTATAGCGTCCTAGCAACTACGTTCACCTTCTACTGAGGTTAATAAGACCAAAAAAGTAGTGTTCCCAAGAAGCCAGAAAGTTCACATGCCTCTGTCCTGAAAAATCTGCAATCACCATTTACCCATGATTAAATATACAGTCCTGATAGTTAGGTTGTTACCATATTTCCATCAGTCATGCCATAGATTAGGCAGTACATGGCCTAATCTGAATTTAGTCAGCATTGAGAAATAATTGTGGCATTATTCAAGCATTAGTGCTCATAGGTCCGGTCCAAAGTCTAATAAATATTTATTTAATAATCACTCCCAGTTCGGCGCAGGATAAGTGTATGAGAACGCATTTTAACTTCTGATAACACGTTTAATCTGTAAAACAATATCACATTCAATCTCTAATAAGGTGTGTGACACTTCCTTCTCAGTCAGGACAAACTATTGAAAGCTATTAATCTTTAACCACATAAAGGAAGTCTTAAATCTTTGTCAAGCACTCTGTGTGTGCGCACATGCATGTTTATGTGTGTGTGTTAATCATTAATAACTATAGCATTTACATTTATGGCATTTAGCAGACACCCTTATCCACTTACATTTATATCATTAACACAACTGAGCAGTTGAGAGTTAAGAGCTTTACTCAGGGGCCCAAGAGTGGCAGCTTGGCAGTGGTGGGATTTGAACTCATGCCCTTCTGGTCAGTAGTCCAACATCTTAACCACTGAGCTACCACTGCCCCTGTTTACTCTAACATGGAGTTTTTCTGTCCTCGTCTTAAAGAGGATGTTATTAACTTATTAAGCTTGGTGTAAGATGGAAGGAGAATAAAGACAGCTTCCACTCACAGGTCCGATGAAGGCTGTCACTGTGGATACGAGGAGAAGGAACAAAGCCACCAGTAAGCGCGTCTGGCAGAACCTCCAGAAAACCCTGCAGAGAGACGCTCCATCTCTGCCTTTTCTCTTCAGCTCTGCCTGCCACAAAGCCTGCAGCCTGAACCACGACACACATCAGCATCAGCACTTATTAAACACTACAGTCATGAATGAGCATCCTACTGTATATTAGTCCTGTTTGCTGCTGTTATATACTTTCACAGCATGAAAGAAAAACATTTGGAGGAATAAAGGCTCTGGGGGAGTAAAGTTATGACTTAACTGAGCTCTTTATCTACAAAATCGCCATGTAGATGCTTGCAGTCTTTCTGCATGTTCAGTAATCCAGGTAAGGAAGCTGTAGATTTAGATCCCTAATGAGCAAGCCAGAGGGGACAGAGGTAAGAAAAACTCGGTGAGACGACATGAGGAAGGACCCTATTCTCCTCTTTTAAGCCGAGGTGAAAGCTAATGGTGTAGTTTATCACTGTTTCTTGGAAAAAAAGATATACAACTTGCAATCCTTGATTCCGTTTAAATTCCTGGAAGGCCTGCTTTATTACTTTCAGTTACGAGTGACAAGCAGGTAATGAAGAAAAATGGCCGAGACATCCTCTGTAGCAGTTATAGTTCTTTAGTTCCATCTCCAAGCATGGGGTTTCCCAGAATTCAATTGCATCACTGTTGTAAAAGCAGAGGTCAGAGTGTAGAACACCCTCCAGCTCCAGTCACGTGTACGTAAATGCCTTCGACAGTGAACGACAGTCATAAATCTAGACTTGTAACATTTTCGATCATGTTGGGAGACAAAGCAAGGATCCTCTTTCCTAATAGTTTGTTAAACAAAGGTACCATTTTCAAAGGTAAATTAGCATGGGAGGTCTTGACGAAAGAGCAAGGTTTTAACAAATTTACTCATATTTTATTTACACTGTTTCTCTTGTCTGCAAAATGAATCAATCACCAGTTATTCTGACTTTCTTTGGAAGTCTGGGTTCCCATTTTACACGTTGCCATCTTTCATGGAAAGTCCACACACGCGCTCCTGAACACAAACAACGATCTGTGCTCTGGTAAATCTGATTTTATCTTTTATTTTGAAGAATCTGACATTTCCTAGCATTGGTTTCTAGTCACTGAGACATCTACTGTAGATTCCAGACTACAGCCCATAGTTTTATATAAGGCTCTGGTCAAACCTCTTCCAGTTTTTCCATGCCTTCACACAAGCACAGTCTCACACACACTCACAAGCATTCTTAACACAGCCTGTCTAAGTTTGGTCCACAGCCAGTAACTAGAGAGTGAGACCTTAAGGCATGACACGGTGAAAAGTAACACCTGTCTCCTCTCCGGTGGCGGCTGAGAGCTTCTCGAACCCCGCTGTCAGAACGTTATCTGCCGTTTGATCGCAGACCACAGCTCTAGGTAGCTCAGTTCGGCGCAGATTACACCATCCCAAGACAGAATGTAGCCAATTCAGATTGCAACCTAATGTGTTTACACGTCCTGACCGAGTCAACAATCAGCTCTGAGACAGAAGTAGCAGTGACAGAACTGCTTAGCAGGACGTGTCAAGGGGAGAACACACCATCTCTGTCTAATCTCTAAACCTTGCTATTAATAACACCCACATGCCAGAACTGCCTACACCGTGAGAGAGGTGATCGAGCCATGATTTTCCAGGGATTCCCACATTAACCCTACCTCTTTTCCCACTATCCCCACCCCAACCCTGAGACTTCCTCCCATCCCCTCCACCCACACAAGCTAATGCTTTCAACTTTTACCCAGGCGCATTTTTTTTTCCACCTTCTGTTTGTTCACATTTAGCCAGCACTCTGGCAAACAGGACAGGAATTCCCTATCGCACTTAGTCTCCGAAATTTATATTTGAACAAGTCAAAGTGGACGGCAAAAATAGATGCAGTAACACTATTCCTGTATCCTAACACTGACGCTAACGTGTCATAAACATGTCATGGTGGTAACCCCGTTGCTCTTGTGATAGCTGTTTTCATGCTGGAACAAGTGGAATTATCTAGTTTAACGCCTAGGTTAATCATAAGCTGGAGTTTTCCGTAATGCTCCTGTGATCAGATATTTATATTTACAGCATTTGGCCGACACCTTTATCCATATTAAAATCCCACTAGGTCCAAGCCTGTGCTAAACGTAAAGCCTGCCACATGACAGGATGTGACCTTACAGGAAACGAATAAAATGACAGGTGACAGTAACTCAGGCCACATTGCAAAAACATGTTGTTGGCGTTGTTGTTTTGCCCATAACAGCACGTCCTGTCATGATGTATTTCTTATATAACACAGTATGGCACAGCAGGGAGTGTTCTTGCTTAAGTGGAAGGAAGCAGGTTGAACAGGTGAGTAAAGTGTAATGATTCTCACATACGTCTCATTACCAGCGGTTTATGTACGTGATGTACGTGCGTTTCTTTGTGTGTTCAGTTGATACTTTCGGTAGAGAGAGTGGGAGCTGAGCAGCACAGAGCCGTGTGTTTGCACGTGCGGCTGTCGAACTTGCTCAAAAGCAAACATTTCTTTGGGACAATAAAGAGCCCTTTTGAGTTTTCTAAGCCCGTTTCCTGAATCTTCCAATCATTCACCCACACCAGGGTTTCACACACAGTCAGACTATATTTCGCTTTGAACTGAAAGCAACAGAGCCTGTGTTTTTGTCCTTGGGAATAGAATTTATAACGTGTTATGCATCCCGACATTATGTAATCATGTTCTCATGCCTTGTATAACTACAGTGTCATTCCATCGCACTTCGTCCAACTGTTGCAACTCTTTATGTATTAATGAACAACACATCATGCTTTCTGTTGACTTATAGTACATTTCATGTCGTGGGACATCAGTCAAACAAGTTAGTTCCTCTTATCACTTACATTATTACAGCTATAAACAGCTTCATGACATTAAGAAGACAAAAGAATGCAGCTTGCCATGTTATACAGCAACCTGAAAGTTCAAAGTTCTCTGTCCTGAAGTCTTTCCTGTGGCACAAACCTTCCCGTGACAAAGCGCTGACACGGGACACTCCTTTCAAAAACTGTTAAATAAATATCTCCTTACAGAAAACGTCACCTATATGGACCAAAGTATTCGGACACCTACACATTACACCTACAGGAGTGTTAAATCCATAGGCAGTAACATGGAGTGGGTTCGACCATTGCAGCTAAAACACCTTCCACTACTCTGAGAAGACTTTCTACAAGATTTTTCAGTGTGTTTGTGGTCATTTTTGCCGTATCATCCAGAACAGCATTTGTGAGGTTAGACACTGATGTAGGATAAGAGGGCCTGGCTCGCAATCTCCATTCTTGTTCATCCCAAAGATGTTTGATGGAGCTGAGATCAGGGCTCTGTGTGGGCCAGTCAAGTTCTTCCACACAAAACTCACCCAGATGTGCCTTTAAGGACCTTGAATTGTGCACTGGGACACAGTCATGCAGGAACAGAAAATGGCCTTCCCCAAACTGTTCCCACAAAGTTGGAGGCATACAGTTGTCCAAAATGTCTTGGTCTGCTGAAGCATTAAGAGGGGGGCCTTGGCCAACCCTTGAAAAAGCCCCCCATAGCATTATCCCACCTCCACCAAGATTTACAGCTGGCACAATGCAGTCAGGCAGGTAACATTCTCCTGGCATATGCCAAACCCGGACTCGTCCATCAGACTGCCAGATAGAGAAGCGTAATTTGTCACTTCACAGAACATGTTACCGCTGCTCCAGAGTCCAGTGGCTACCTGCTCTACACCACTCCATCCCACGCTTGGCATTGTGCTTGGTGATGTAAGGCTTGCATGCAGCTGCTCATTCATGGAAATCCATGCCTTGAAGCATCCGGTGGACAGTTTTTGTGCTGATATTAATGCCAGAGGAGGTTTGGAGCTCTGTAGTCATCGAGACAGCAGAGTGTTGGTGACTATTATGCACTATGTGCCTCAGCGTATATGTTTCCAAATCTGTATTTTATTATTGTTTGATTTTGTGGATTGTCAGCCATAAAAGTTCCAATGGAACATCCATGTGTCAGTCTCAGCGCCGCCTGTGGATGAAATTTCACAAAATGTGGTGTGCGTCTAAACAATGTAGTAGAGTGCAGGTTATGAAAATTCAAGATTTGGGCATGCGTGTCCTAGAGGACAACTTGCCATAAAAGGGTCATAATTTTAGGCAAAACAGATTTCAAGCTATTGCCCAAAAAGTGCTTTGAGCCTACCCCAGTTCGGTGGCACTAACACGAAGAGCACAGCTAGTGACACAAACCTTATATTCTGTATCAGATATGTGCGGCTACAACCATCCCAAGTTTCATGTGGATTGGTATCATTAACTGAAAGTTGGTGGGAAAAAAAAAACAGAGGAAGAACAAGAACAAAAGAAGAAAACAAAACTATATGACTAATACAGTACGTGCTGCTACATTGGGCATTATAACATATTAGAACGGCCACATTAATATTAACCTGTCATTGGAATTATAGCTGGGACAACTGTCTGAGCTGCTGTTATAGAAAATGAATCAACACCTTACAACAATAATATTTGAGGATTAAACATCAATCCATTATCTTCCGCTTTATCCCGCTAACCGGGGTCACGGGGGAAGGGGGGGGGGGGCAAACCCCCC
>JAOVVH010000012.1:4796643-4809132 GCA_028566435.1 Scorpiodoras heckelii
CAAACCTGCACGACTGAAGAGAACTGCGGAGAAATGGCTTTAACGTTACGTCCCTGGGGTGGAGAGGCAGCGCTTGTGTTTAAACTAAAGCTACACTGTTGCCTCGAACATAAAACAGTGCGGCAACAAGATGTGCAGCAGCAAGCAGAGCTTTTCGAGTTAGATTTATGGCTCGGTAAGCATGCTGGGTCTTTCTCTTCATGACATGATAATTATGTCCCTGTGTAATTTTGTACATTATTATGTTCAAAAAACTAAAAAAGCTTTCAAAAAGTCACCAAGGGACAAGGATGGGGGGGTGGGGGGGGCCGTGTTTGGGTGGTTGACTATATCTTCTACACTGACGTGTCGATCTGAACTGCACAAATCCTAATCCTCAAACACACGCCAGCTCGCCTGCTGCTCAGAAATGAAATCCGGCTTTCGAACACTGACACTGACGCTACAAAAGCCGATATCTGTTAGAGATGTAGTTAACAGGCTTTGCCGTTTCTCCTCCACATGCCTCACAGGACCGGTACATCACACGCAGCTCCTCGGCAGAGACGAGAGACTGACAGCTGTCATTCAGACTCCCTCACACCTACAATATATTCTGACTGCACTCCAGAGCACTGCTTTTAATGTTGTGGGATGATTCCCAGCACAGGCCCCTTTCAGTTTAACGCCACAGGCTGCATTAACGCCAGCTGGGCCGGTGTCAACGGTGCCGTGATTTATTCAACAAGGACGATGTTTCAATCAAAGCCGGACCCGAGAGTAGCAGAGTATCACAACGGTGGGTGTAGGGGCACGGGGGCGAGGCATTAATCCTCCTTGAGTCTGAACAACAATTTAACACAAAGATTATGCCCAATTTATGCACCTGAGGGGAAAGACAGAGAGAGAGAGAGAAAGAGAGAGAGAGAGAGAGAGAGAGAGAGAGAGAGAGAGACAGTGTGTGCACAGCGTGCGCATTAACACATCACTAACCTAACGCATTAACGCATCCAACAGACTTGATCTTCCTTTCTGCATATTCTCACCTGGTTTCTAAAAGACGAGTTGAAACAGATACACTGCTGATGCTGCCTTTTCACTCAGTGTAAAACTCAATTAACAGGCATAGCAGTGACACCGAAATACCTTCCCGGGGAGCACAAAAAAGCAAGATGTTTTGCTTAAAGGACAACTGTGATAGTGATGTGATGGTGCAAATGTTGGTCCAATAACACCGTTCAATATTGCTGTGATGATATGCTTTCTGCTTTCAGAATGCTTCACTGGCTTTCATTTTACATTACACTTCTTAAAATTGAGTAAACCTGAAAGTAAACCTTTTTTTTTTTGTCATTTAAGACCACTTCATAACATTGCTATTTTGGCATGACCACCAAATTACAGACAGACAGGTTCATTAAAATCTAAACACACAGTACTCATTACACCAAAATGAGATTCCAAGTCCGCAAGTGAGTTTTAAGCATGTTGTATATCCTGCTTTCGGGACGGCTTTGAGTCTTCAGAGGTTTCCTTATATCAGTTCAGATCAAATTACAGTCAGATTTTTTTAAAAATTGTCCGTTCTTGCTGTTTGCTTGGAGGTGTTGGTAAGAGTCCACGTTCTGGTGCCTGGATTTTAGCAATCCATTTGCTTCTCTCTTCTTTATTTCTGCGAGCCGCAATTTTAGAAGTGTTTGCTTGTGTTTTCGAGGCACGAAGGTGTGTCTGATGGGCCAAATGGTGTAAATGCATGGCTCATGTATCCAGGGCTTCATCTGTTAGGTCAAATGATCATATGTTGAGTGTGAATGCATGGGGCATGGAAATATTTCTCTTATGCGTTTCAGGCAGCCGTCTGCGATACGCCTGTCCGTATCGCGATGACGATGAAAACACCACTAGCTGATGCTGTATTTTCACTTTTCCTGTGAGAAGTTGGTGTCTATCTACCGCTCTGACATCACATGGGGACATTACTAGGACAGTTACAATGGCAATCAATAGGAGGAAAATAGGACAAATTCAGCCACCTCAAACATAAGGGAGAACGGTCAGGTTTTGCTGTTAGCGTAGAAAAACAAAAATACTTTTCTTCTTGATCTAGTCAGATATACGATGTACGATGTAAAGTTCAGAAGCCGAGCTTCGTTTGAACAGAAGTGCTGCATCACTTTCTTTAGGTAGAGATGAAATCCCGGTGGTATTATCAGCACATATTTGAATGGCATTATGGGTAATGGAGTAAATCGTTATTTTAAGAGAAAATAGACCAACAAGTCAATGACAAAAAAAGGCAACTCAGAATTTCATTAGCAAATAAATCGTCAATGGTGGCACGGTGGCGCAGTTGGTAGCACTGTCGCTTCACAGCAAGAAGGTCCCGGGTTCAATCCCCAGGTGGAGTGGTTTGGGTCCTTTCTATGTGGAGTCTGCATGTCCTCCCCGTGTCTGCTTGGGTTTACTCCGGGCACTCCAGTTTCTTCCCACAGTCCAAAGACACGGATATTAGGTTAATTGGTGTTTCTAAATTGCTCCGAGTGTGTGTGTGTGTGTGTATGTATGTGCCCTACGATGAATTGGCGCCCTGTCTAGGGTTGATCCTGCCTTGCCCCCTATGCCGGCGGCTAGGCACCGGCTCTCCCGTGACCCTGGGGACAGGAATAAGCGGCTAAGATAATGAATGAATGAATGAATGAATGAATGAATAAATTGTGGATGCCACTGAATATCTCATTAATTATAAACAGGAAGCAAATTGTTCATTTTCAGTTTCTTTTTAATAGACAGCCTAACGTTAAGGCCGTACAGCCTGGCTGGTGCTTTTTAAAACCGGCACAAGGGCAGAGGACAATGAAGTGACATTGTGTCGAAACCGGGGTCACAGTGTTCAGTTCAGTTAAGAACGCACTAATGTAACAGGTCTCATTCCAGCAGCACTCGTGCCTCTGTGCACTGCACTGCACCAGCCACCAGATGCTGGGGAATAAATAATCACGCTGAAGGGTCTGTGTGCATTATCTGCTGTAGCACTTCAAGGTCAGATCACAACCTGGTCCTGCCACTCCACTAAGCCTGAGCACGAGCGCAGAGAGCCTAAATTAGCCGGCGGACGAACTCTGGTCCACTAATTCTTGTGAGCATGGTGATGAAACAACAGTCATGAGGTGTACGAGGCAGCACTCAGCAAGATAGGCTTGAGCGTTGATCCAGGATAACAGACGCAAATGAATCGAGATGCGCGGCTATTCTTAGTCGCGCTCGTCTGGCACGCTCGCTGGCACATTTTGAAATGCGTGCACCGACTGTGTGGAATGGCCAAAGCCTCGGCCAGATAAGTGAACAAGGTGCATAAATGATCTCGCTTACAGGAAAAATCTGAGATGTGTGTGGAATTTTTACCGCTCGATTAACACATCCTTTCACTTTGGTGCTTGAGTATTTCCGCAGCGAAGGGTTTCGAAATTAAATCTGCGAATTACACTGAATTATGTGCTTAATTATCTTTCTTATAATAGACCTAACAAATAAATGGCACGGGGGTATAAAGTTCTACGGGGCAAGATTTTCGACGTTATCCCGAACCACTTCAGGCCAAAACGGTCTCAAGACGTGAACGGACTGGAAGTGAAGAGAGGTTCTGAATGGATCAATTATGAGCTGTGAAGTTGGCTACAGGCGTGTAAACAGCACTGCTGATTGGGCTTTAACGGGCCTTGTCTGGCACAGCAGGCTCTTTATAGAGTGGCTAGGCGAGATGTTGGCCTCAAAGGTAGCGTTCATGAATGGCAAGCAGTGTCGTTTCTGCTCCACCTGCCTCCAGGGCCAACATGAAAGAGCAAACGTGGTTCGTTAAACACGTGAAGACGGACATGCACGGAAAAACGCAAACATTCAGCACAGAAGTGTCTCTATGAATACGAGCACAGAGAGACCCATAGAGTCTGACTCCGGAGTGACGTCTGACTGCTCATTAACCCTACTTAATTGCGCTTCCCAGAATTCGACAGCCTTACATGCACAGCTCCTCTCTGTCTGAACTGCCGTCTGTGTTTTCTTTTACAGACACAGAGACTACATTACCTGCTGAGCTGCTAATGCAAGCACGCGCTTGAACACTCTCTCATAGCTGTCTGTAATCATAATAATAATCTTAAATCTATCAAGAGAGTGGTAATGCATTTGGACTAGCCCTATCAGTCATGTCTAAATTTCCTTATCGCTAGTAATCTTGCACTTCAGTGTTTACGTTATTTCTTTATGGATAGTTTAGCATGTACTGCGTTGGCTCATTAAAGACAGCCAAAGGCAACAAACATAGAAAGACAACAGCAGTCTCTCCGGCATGACAGCTGCATGGATAATGCCTGTGCCTCCATTAATCATGTTTCATCATCATACATCATAGTGCCATCGTGTTTAAAATCAGAATTATAAAAAAATACGGTACGTTTTTATTATTTGTGGTTCTCTCATTTCTTTCTCGCCTAAAAATCGCAAAATCTGGTGTTATTGCTTTGGCATGTGCACAGCTGCCCTGTCGCACTGAGCTCTTTTATTTATTTATTTTTCTATCTATCTATTTATTTATTTATTTCATCATTTCATCTCAATCAAAATGGACAGTAGAGTTTTCCATTTCTGGTTCTGATGAACTAGGAGATTTAACCAGGAGATTAAGGTGAGATTACAGAGAAGCTGCAAACCATCATCCTTGTTATATACACGTATTAACACCAGAAGCCTTGTTTATCATTTGAATTGGAAAATCCTTAATGGGAACCTATGGTTTGGTTGTGTCCTATATATTTCCCGATCATAGATTTTTTAAAAATTAATCGCAATTCACGTTAAAACAAGTTACTCAGTCCTGCATAAAAGAAGGCTCTTATACATCCTTATTGGGTAGTTCTCTGTTACAGTGTTCCACAGGGACCTCGGCCTTGGCTCTCAGCGGCTGGAAGTGACTCATACGCCACTCATCCTTGTGGGCGAAAAAAGTGTAATCAATCTAGGAAGAGTCTGAATAATGTGCTGCTGATGAGGGCCTCCGAGATCGGTGATGCACTCGGCGCAGGACTGTGTGTACAGGTGCGCAGAGTTGCTACATGAATAATGCTTTTCATGAACTCACTTGCGTACCTTTTTTTCTTTTCAAGGATTAAAGTCTATACCTACTAGACGGAAGGTCATAGCTGAGACAACCCCGACTGACATCCATTCATTTTCATGTCTGGGAACACCGGGCAAAAAATTGGATAAAATTCATAGCAGTGCCACCTATGCACGTCATTGGTTTCGTCCGCCAGTGTGTATATAAAGCGACAGACATATGGAAGCTGCTAGAGCCTTTTCCCTGTGAGAATGGCAAGTTAACACAATTTTTGTTTAATAGTTGGAGCTCGTGAGATGGGTCATAGCATTTCATTGGTGGAAGCAAAGTTTGGATTTTCACGTATGAGCATTTCAAGGGTGTACCGTGACTACAAGAATTCTGGCAAAACCTCAAACTTACGACAGCGTGGATGTAAAAAGACTGGGTGAACGTGAGCAGCATCGGCTGGCAAAAATCGTTTCACGTGATAGGCGTGCAACACTGTCTCAAGTAACATCGGAATTCAAAGCTGGGGCCTCAACAAACATCAGGGTGAGGACTGCGCAACGTTCCCTCCAAGATCCTGTAGGAGACCTACCACGTATTAACTGGTTAACCAGTTGTTCTGGTACTTCAGAGTTGCGAGTCCATAGCGCACACATTCAGTCCCCGTCCACACGACAACAGAATGTTTTAAGCTGATACGAGATGAAGCTTCACATCCATACAACAACATTTTGGGAACTCATCCTTGACCACAGGGATTCAGAAAAAAATGAGTGAAAACGCTGGCGTATGTATGCCAGGCCAGTAGGTGGTGGTGTAACATTGCCACTCAAATATAGAAACACTACAAAAGAACACTACGAGCCTACGTCATACAATCACAGCTCAAGAGTCTGCCATTGTTGTTGTTTCTTCTAGTGCAGCTTGAAAATGTAAGCAGCCATGTCCGAGATGGGGCCATGTCATCGTCGTTTTCAAAAGTCTCTGTATTCGCCTGTCTACACGGCAATGCATTTGTAAAAGATTACACTCCGGAACCCATTTTTGAAAGTTTGCTTTTTCAGCCCACAAAAAGCTAAAATTTTCTATTTTTTGCAAACAACTCTAATCTGACTACTTAGGAAGAGACTGGAGAATCCAGATGAAACGCAAACAAACACATAGAAAGCATGTGGCACTCCAAACAGATTATAACCACAGACTCTTCACTATTCCCGGTGGATTATTACACACAGTCATGCAACCTCTTGGTTAAACATACCAAGAGAAAAATAAAGATAGTAGATAGATTCGAATAACATATTTTATACGTGATGTGAAGACTACCACCACAGCTCATAGCTGAAGATCTGCTAACTTATTTATGAACTGCCCATCCAACGGAATTCAAGATTGCCATGCAGTCTTGAAGCAATCGCCTCTGTTACTTTACACATTATCATGACCAATAAATCAGAAGCTGTAATGGATGAGGTTCAGCACATTTACCAGGGCCAAGCAAGCACAAAGATTGGTCTCCATCTTCATCTCTCAATGATCGAAAAAGTAGAGGGAAAATCTACTAGAGAACACAGAAAGAAAAGGCTGCGCTGAAGTTTAATTTGAAACAGACAGCATCTCCTGGAGTCTGCACTGAGGCACTGCTGGACATGATGGATGCTTTGTTGAAGGTTACACTGAGGGAGGGACTGATGGGATCGACTAACCCCTGAGGCGATACCTTCGGCTTATTTGTCCGACTGGTTTAAAAAACTGCTGTGGGCAGGCTTCAGCTGCGAGCGGCTCTCGATACACCCGCTCGCTGCTCACCTCGATTCCAAGCCGACTGTGTGGGAACAGCGGAAAGTCATTAAACTTCGTCATTACATCCAGCAAAAATAACAGTTTCTAAAGACGCCACTAGTGAAGGTCAACAGGATGAAAATTACCAGAAAACAATGAGCATGTCACTAAGGCCCAAGTAAAAGTTAATATATTCCCGTTAGAGTAGGGTGACATTTCGGAAGTTAGGAAGAAATTATGCAGCAGACATCGTTGCAGCCTGCTGTGCTCAGCATTCATCTGAATCATGTGCTGCAGTTTCCAGCAGGAAAAAAAAAAATATTAAACACACACAAGACTATAGTTCACCTCAAACCTCTGGGATATGCAGAAACACAAGGTTGTTTCCTGCAAATGATATGAAGTTGAACATCTCTTGGAGCCACCACAGTCTAGGCTTCTCTACATTCATTAATTTTTCTCCCGAGGAAATGAAAGTGAGTGCTTCATTATGCGCAGTCGGGTTCAACAGATGTCAAATATACACTAGGAGCTCTTGCTGAGCTGTTTGGTCGCTGTGTCATGGCTTCTGCTTTCAATAATTGCCAAAATTAGAGCAATTTGCAGTGTCAATCCCTAATATCCTGTAATTATCTAATTTTTTCAAACAGCCCAGCAAACAAAAGACTCTGACTATATTCATTTTTTACACAATGAAGTCTAAAACTGTGAAGTTTATTAGGTATTTAACACTGAAAAGCGAGGCAATATGAATCCCAGGTGATCGAAGATGAGCTGAAGGTTCAGCGTTTTTTCATTTCTATTTTATTCTATTTTTAAACCTCATTTCTTTTACTAAATGAGAGGCATAAGGAAAGTGCTCACAGATTATAACAGAAAATCTAATACAAAATTATACAAAAGGACTGGTTATTAAATGTACATACAGCACTGTGAAAAACGTCTTGGACACCCTATTGTTTTTATGTACAACTTTTGTTACTGATGTTATTTTTTTATATTTCCAAATGTTACTTTTCCAACAAAATTTTTTTATATTACTAGAGCTTAAAAAATTTAATTGTGGTTTTAACGCACACTTTGATTTGCGTTGTACGTGCAGGTCGGCGTCGTAGTGCCACTGAAAATGTTGTTGCCGTTTTATCACTGGTCTATTTTAAGAGAAACGTCTGTTGAATGTTGCCTTATTATTCACTTGATTTTGTGAAATATTGAAGATGACTGATGTCTGTTTTTTTTTATGTAACGGGAACTGCACAGTGTGTAGGGAGCAAGAGAACATGGATATATCACTTCGCCGGAAGTTCTGTTATGCTGCTGCTACATGATTGGCTGATTCGATTTTACCTTAGAGACCCGCCGCCGCAATGGAAGGGAAGGAGTTTGCATACGTGTTATGCGTCTCCGTCGTCTTTGTAGTCTCCGTTGCTCATTAAACTGATGTAACTTAAAAGAAATAGCAACCCGAAAAGAGCTACAACTTCTTCATTCTCCATTGTTCCTTTCAGTCTTTAGAAATGTTTATGAGAACTAACAAGCCAGAAGATCTTAACATTCAGCACGAGAGATCAGAGCACTGTGCACTGTGCATTTAAACAACAACCAAAAAAAACATAAAAATGTTAAAATATATCATCCACAGTTCACAGATTTTTCATCACATTTATTTCAAAAGTGCCTACAGCATACAACATTAGGATGAACAGTGCTGTTTGATTTATCATGCTAAATACAGCCGAGTGCTGCCTTGTACGATGCAACCAGTGTAATCAGCTATCTGCTGATCATGACATTGCAGGGCATTTCAAATAGAGCAGTTTTAGTGAACGAGTTAACTATGAAGAGCCCTTGGGATGCCCTACCCTGTGCAGTGTGTAGGGAGCAGGGATACAGCTTAGGCACGCTTGCGATCGGGACACAGCCTTTGCGTTCACTGATGGCGCCGCTGGTTTACATAATTTACCAAAATTTTTAATCTGCGTTAAACATTTTAGTGGCATTAATTTTTTTAATCAGGATTCATTCTTTTATGCGTTAACGCATTCCTTTGACAGCACTAAATGTTACACAAAAATGTTTGCATGTCAGTAAGGAAAGCAGACCAATTTTCAGAAAAAACATAATGAAGGCTGCTGGGTTTTACATGCAAAAAAAGAAGTAAGTGTGACAGTCAAAGTCTCCAGAAGAGCTGTGACAGATTCTCCAAGACAATAAGTAAAACTTAAAAGTTAATTTCATAATAAAACTGCATACATTGCACCTGGGAATGCTGTTTAAGAAAGAGATGCAGCAAATATTGACTTCCTTTAGTGCATTACAGTTTTCTGCACTTTATATGTGTTTTCCTCATTCTAAGACTTCTGCATTGTACTGTACAGTAATTTGCTGGTAAATTTTACTGAGTGTCTTGGAGAATCTGCAATTCATTCATGTGACCTGCATGCTGGTGGTAACGATAGAAATAACTACGCATAAATCACAAGTGATAGATTAAGATTCCTGATAATCAGCTTACTTATCTCCATGACAGCAATACTTCTGAAAACCTGTATGTTCATTCCAGTCTGTGCCCCATGCTGTGTGAGTATGGCTTTTTTTTTGTGGTCTGAGGTTAAGTGACGACACATCACACACAAGCCATTATATGATCAGAAGTTATTATACTGCCTACGAGGGATAAATTCATCCTCAGCCCCTGCCATTCTTCCACATGTCTAGGGAGCCAGTGAAGGTTAATTTATTCCAAACTCCCAACCACTCATCTCTATTCCATTAAATACAGCTAATGAATCTTTGGTTAGTGTCTAATCAGCTTCATGGTGTCACAAGCTCCAGATCCTTCCAGGAACACTGCAGCAGAGAGATCGAACAGACAGCACAGCCTCTGAACTTTATAGCAATTCCAACAGAGAGGCCTACACGTGTTGCTCTATAGCCCTGAGAGAGAACAAATCAGAAAGAAGAGCAGGGAGGAGAAACAGGCAGTGATAGTGAGAGCACACTGATCAGAGAGATAAAAACATTTGCAGTGCAAATACACTCACCGGGCACTTCATTAGGTACACCTGTTCAACTGCTCTGTAATGCAAATATCTAATCAGTCAATCACATGGCAGCAACTCGATGCATTTAGGCATGTACGCATGGTCAAGACGACCTGCTGAACTTCACACTCAGCATCAAAATGGGGAAGAAAGTTGATTTAAGTGACTTTGAACACGGCATGGTTGTTGGCACTAGACGTGCTGGTCTGAGAGTTTCAGAAACTGCTGATCTACTGGGATTTTCACACACAAACATCACTAGGGTTTACAGAGAATGGTCCAAAGAAGAGAAAATATCCAGTGAGTGACAGTTCTCTGAGTGAAAATGCCTCGTTCATGCCTGAGGACAGAGGAGAATAGCCAGATAGAATGGTTTGAACTGATAGAAGGGCAACAGTAACTCAAATAACCACTCGTTACAACCGAGGTATGCAGAAGAGCATCTCTGAAAGCACAAAGCGTTGAACTTTGAAGCAGATGGGCTACAGTAGCAGGAGGAAACCACACCAGTGTCACTCCTGTCAGCAAAGAACAGGCAAATGAGGCTATAATTCACACAGGCTCACCAAAATTAGACAATAGAGGATTGAAAAAGTTGCCTGGTCTGAGGAGTCTCGGTTTCTGCTGCGACATTCGGATGGTAGGGTCAGAATTTATCATAACCAACATGAAAGTATGCCTTGTATTAAAGTTTCAGGCTGGTGGTGGTGGTGTAATGCTGTGAGGGATATTTTCTTGGCACACTTTGGGCCCCTTAATATCAGCTGAGCATCGTTTAAATGCCACAGCCGACCTGACTATTGTTGCTGACCATGTCCATCCCTTTATGACCACAGTGTACCCATCTTCTGATGGCTACTTTCAGCAGGATAACACACCATGTCACAAAGCTCAAATCATCTCAAACTGGTTTCTTGAACATGACATAGACATGAGTTCAGATCTCTATCCAATCTTTGAGATGTGGTAGAACGGGAGATTTCCATCACGGATACACAGCTGACAAATCTGCAGCATAGGCATGATGTTATCAGGTCAATGTGGACCAAAATGTCTGAGGAATGTTTCAGGGAACTTGTCGAATCTGTTCCATGAAGAATTTAGGCAGTTCTGAAGGCAAAAGCAGGTCCAGCCCGGTACTAGCAAGGTGTACCTAATGAAATGACCGGCAAGTGTATACTCTGTGTTTGGTAGTTAGTAATACTGAACACTAGATGGCAGCTGAACAATGAGCTGCAGTTGATTTAAACCAGCTGGAATATAACACACACACACACACACACACACAGATCATTTAGTGGAAAGCAAAGAACCAGAACAAACAAGTGACACTATATGTTTGGTTTGTTAAACATCAGTAAGGAGGTCAGTTGAAAATTAGGCTTAGTTGAGAGTCAGATCTTTCCACACCGTGTTCTGTATATAAAATACTGACGTGATCCTTCAACCATTGTTTATTAAATAATTACGTCAGTGCCATTTAGAAGTTGATTTAGTCCATAAATACACACACACACACACACACAAACATTTGTTTTCATACTTCATTCTTTAACGATCTAACCCCCCTCCCCTCCCCCCAGATGGTGGGTGGACTGCTGAACTTCTGCTTCTACACGTTTGTGAATAAATCACTGAGCGTGGAGTTCCCCGAGATGCTCGCCGAGGTCATCAGCAACCAACTACCAAAAATCAAAGCCGGGAGCGTCAAGCCGCTGCTCTTTCACCAGAAATGAAAAGAAAAAACCTTCTTCTTTTTTTTTTTTTTCCCGGCATCTGGACAACATGCCTTAAAGCTACACCACCTCACCAGACGTTCCTCATGAACGACTCTGAGGGACGGACAGACACAGCGGAGGTGGATGAAGGGCTTGTGAGGTGAGGAGACGGGGTGTCAGGTGGTGAGGACGGACGGGGAACAGTATGCAACCGATCCAGCACAGAACAATGACAGACGAGTGTAAAGACGGGTAAACGACAGGAAACAGGAAACGCAAGAGTGAATAGAGACAGAATAATCATACGGTGGATGAAAAAAAAAATAATTATAACATAAATGTTGTCTCAGGTGTTTGATTCTCAATATTACAATAAGTAGTAAGGCTATTTCTACACAACGTCTGGGGGCTTCTTCTCTTTTTTCTTTTTTTTTTTTTGGAGCAAATGCAACAGCATAGCACTTATCGTCAATACGCTCAATCCGAATACGTGCGTTTTAGAGTTTCAGATCTGTCATTTCCGTCGGAGAAAAATGTATTACGTCATCTGATATGCATTTTGTTTGAATGAATCATTTCAGTAATGTGTACAGCGACGCGGCTTGGATGTTGTTTGAAGTTGGAGAAATTGAGTACTTATACCAGACATATCTTTTTCTGTTTTAATGCTCACGATTTGCTAACCGCTTTACTAAATCTCAAATTATATGATTATAGCAAAAAGGGAAAATATGTGCCTTTTTTTGAGCTTTGTCCCATTTTAGCCATTCTTTTGTGTAACGGTGCATACTGAGCATTCTGCATCCATCACGTTAGATATTATATTTGATTGTATTTTTATACCCATTTGCACTGGCTAATATTT
>JAOVVH010000012.1:4816784-4828458 GCA_028566435.1 Scorpiodoras heckelii
GATGGCAAAACATAAACAAAACAAGTGCATGGACATAGAATAACCTTATTACCTCAAGTTCACTTTTTGTTTATATGACTCCATTTCCTACACAAGCCCAGGACATACTGATTGATGATAAAAGCAGAATGAAGTCATTTTCTTTGATCTTGGTTATACGGTTAGAGGATTTTTTTGTCATATTACAATCTGACACGGAGAACACGTTATTGCACTGTCTGTTAAAGAATTCAGACAAGATTGTATTGCGATCTTGTACAGTGTGACAAATAATAACCTTAAAACTGTAATAAAAAGCTTGAAAAAATCAGTAAGAGCAAGTAATAAATAACATTTCATTTATACTCTGCCACCCTTGGAAACTGGTTCAAAATAGCAACCGAGTAAGATTAGAAACAGGGACCTCAATCTCAGAGCCCCATCCTCTTCCAATCAGCGATGGAGAAATTACACTTTATGTCCAAAAGTTTGTCGACACCCAGGATATCCTCCACTATTCTGGGAAGGCTTTCCTTTAGATTTTGGAGTGTAACTGTTGGGATTTGTGTTAATTTGCAACGAGAGCATTAGTGATTTCAGGAACTGATGTTGGGTGAGGAGGCCAGGGGTGCAGTCAGGGTTCCAGTTCATCCCAAAGGTGTTCAGTGGGGTTGAGATCAGGGCTCTGTACAGGACACTCGAGTTCTTGCACTCCAACCACGTCTTACACTTACATTTATGGCATTTGGCAGACACCCCTATCCAGAATGAATTACATTCATCTCATTCATACAGTTCAGCAGTTGAGGGTTAAGGGCCTTGCTCAGGGGCCCAGCAGTGGCAGCTTGGTGGTGCTGGGATTTGAACTCATGACCTTCTGACTACCGTCAGTAGTCCAATGTCCTAACCACTGAGCTACTACTGTTTGGGCCTCTTAGTTCCAGTAAGGAGAAATCTTAAAGCTACATCATACAAAGACATTCTATACAATTGTGTGTTTCCACCTTTGTGGCAACAGATTTGAAAAGAACCACATATGGCTGTAGTGGTCAGGTGACCACACACTTCTGGCCATATAGTGCTTGCCACACAATCTCCTTATCACCTTAATCCGGTTCTGAATGAGAGCGAGAGAGGGTTCCTCTGAACCGTACAAGCTGATCTGAAGTCGTTGGAGTCTTTCTCTCCACTGGACAACAGAAGCAAGTTAATCCTCGGAAAATTACAGCAGGTCTGTCCAAACGCTCCCACCCGCAACCCAGAGAGAACTCCTTCACCAGATACGAGAGCAAGTCATTTGCGAACACATTTATCACATACACACGGGCACATCTTGGAGAAATATTCCTCTGATTTCTCTTTGATGACACCCACCTACTCACATAAAGTCCCTCTCCCCCAGACCCTCCACACACACACACACACACACACACACACACACACACACACACACTGCACTTTCACCAGCATGTCCAATGTGGCATAACAGAATAACAGTTAAGAAACACAGTTGCTTATGACTGGAAATACTTCGTGTTTAGCGGAGGATGTGGGAGGAATTTATCATGCTGATTCACGTCAGGAGTTAGGAGGAGTGAGCCTTCTCCTCATTCTGCCATTCTAAATTGCTGGTGGAAAATTGCAGTGATGTTCCATGGGATTTGTGAAGGAGCCACACCTACAGAAAGCACAGATGCTGTAACGTGGATTAGAAACTGGCTGAAGACAAAAGCCTCGAAATGACAGTGCGATTTGGAAGAAAAGGAACGGAAACTAAATTATAGGACGGATGGGAAGAAGAACAGCTACTTGTTCACCGCATGATGGGATGGTAGTGCTGAAAGGATTTTGGCTGGATTTGGAATTTGATGTCCAGTGAAGTTTCATTTCATCAACAAATGACCCAAGATTGTAATTTTGAAATGTCCGAGCATCAGTAAGTGAACGGAAGTCTTTACAATGCTCTACAATCTTCCACTCAAAATTGATACAATAAACTTTGAACATAAGTACTATCGTTGCAGCCGAGGTTTGGCTTTTCGTGTATTTGTATTTCATGTATTTTTTTTCTCCTTTTAATGCTACAGAGGTATTCTCCATTGGAAATCAGGAACTAGAATGAAGAAATCCCACTGTGCTACATTTTTTGCTGGTTCCAAGAAGCACAGGATGCCAATAAGTGTCAATGTCACAATAAAGGTAACAATAAAAAGAAGTCAGAACAAGCAACTGCCTGTGTACACTGATGTACCAGAAAGACTGGTATACTTGGTAGGTCCCCCACGGGATCTTGGAGGGAATGTTTCACCGTTCAGACCCATCTCACGAGCTCTAACTTTTAAACCGTGCTGAAAATCACAAAATCATGATGACGTGCCATTCTCATGGCAGAAACGGCACTGAAATCTTCCATAGATGTCTACTGCTTTATATACACACTGGCGGACGCAACCAATGACGTGCACAGGTGGCGTTGCTATGTGTTTTGCATTGGTTCCGGTGCCAGTTTTTCTGGTACTTCGGTGTATATTTGTGAAACTGTAACAAGCCCATTAGCTCTGAGGTTCAGGGTGTAGAAAAATGAGTGGCCAAATAGAGCAAAATCTGTCTGTGTTTAGCGTCTAGATTATAGGGAGTTGCAGGAGCCGACATTAGTGAAGTTTTAATTGAAGATCTGGGTGCAAATTGTTTTTAAATTCTTAGCCGTGTCATTGGTAGAAGCCGAAATCTTACTAATAAGCAGTGGGGAAACCGTGTCTCAAAGCAATCATAAAGTGAAAGAACCTATGTAAAACCGGCTCTAACCCTGGCGCGCTGTAAAACTTGACTCCAGTGACAGATGACTTATGAGGCATTTGGCTACCAGGCCATGACGATTTACAGCCGGACAGAAGCGCATGCACGGGTGGGATGGAGCGATAGCTTTTTAATTGATTTCCCCAGCTGTGGTGTCATCTCCAGGGCCACCGGCATGCCCTGGTGCCAAAATCACAAACAGCACACCACCTACCTATTAAAGGCACGCAGGAGACAACAGCTACACCAAACCGTCGCAGAACAATATATCACGCCCACCATTGTCATTATCTATTTCAGTACTGTACTATTACAGGTAATTATTAAACAAGTGACAGGACACGTTGCTTATTATTCAGTGTTGCAGGCCTGTTGCGTGACTTTCAAATGGTGGGCTGGAACAGATGCATCAGTGGCATGACAAGCAGGACTTTCTCAAAATAAGGTAATGAATAGGCGCTGCATGTGAAGCAGCAAAGATGCCAAAATGGAGCCGCTAACCAAATCAACAACCAAAAGTGCACACAAACATAGACGGAAAATGTTAAATAACAGCCTGTTATAAAAGGAAATTACAGATGAAAAGGCTTGCATTGGAGAACTTTTCGAGAAATGCTACTTTGCGGTCTGCGAGCCTATCCTTCATCGTACATCAGCCGCACTCCGTTCGAAAGACTTTCTTTTCAAACTTAAGGAGCAGCCAAATGTGCGGTGACCTCATTTGGAGTGGATTACTCACTCGGAAGGTAAAAGCAATAGACAAAAATATGCCCGAGGCTCTGCAGGCTGTTGTGACAACAGGAAGGGACAGTGACTGCTGGCATCAAATCTCTTTTTGGAGTGCTGCTAATGAGGCACAAACTAAAATAATTAACAGTGACAAAAACCTCATAAAAATAGGATCCCGCGCGAAAGCCTGTCAAGTCCCAGATAAACCTGCCTAATTAAATCTTCACCGCTTTGGGGCAGGATGGGGGGCGTGGTTCACTGATCATGGGCAAGGTTAGAGCATGTGACCAGTTGTTCTGAACATCCATCGGCCATCTGCTCAGGTAAAAACCAGGTACAAACTCCCACTGTTCCACCTGGAGATGTCCTCAAGGTGATCAGACTTGGCTTGGTTTTGTGTTTGTGGAAACAGAAGTGGAAGATGGCTGAGAATATTGATGAAGCCGTGCAAAAGATCTGCCTTTCATACAAAGACTCACGAAAACATCCCAGCCCTGTCAAACTCTTTTAAGCATTCGGCTGATCAGATAGGTTCTCTCTAAAGCTCGGAGCAAGGTAAATCCTCTTCCCAATCTGGCTGCTCTGCTGTGAGCTAATGAGAGTCTGGCCTCACGCCTGAATGTGACACATTTTCAAACAAATCTGCGAGTTCGCCCAGGGGACCCCTTTAACGACACGATCCCTAGAGAACAGGACCTGTCCAAGCCATCACTTAAATTTCACACTGTAGCCATGAGCAAAAACACACCCGTTAAGCATCCTGTGCAAGACATCTGACTATGACAGTAAACAATTCAACCTGAAAACACCTCCGTCTAAAAGAGGTCCCTGGCAGCTCATTTCCATGACTCATGCATTTAACATCAAATAGGCACGTAATTATGAACTCGGTTAATTTCTAAACTCTTCATGATACAAGCAACAGGAAATCATTCCTGATTTAGCTCAACTTAAGTATTTAAAAAAAAACAGCTTAGGATAATCAGGCCACGACAAAAACAAACTTATTCAATCAGCCAAACATGTGCTGGAAGCAGAAAGTATGTACAATTAACCCACTGCTGACGATCTGAAACGGTGAGAGCTTTCTGAATCACTTCTAATTGTGCTGAGAGACATGAACCGGTAGGCGTTTGCAAGCCCAACCGTGTATATTCGCAACTGGGGATATCAATTAAACAAGCTGACTTCAATCCATTAACATGGCAACCGCAGTCTTCCTGACGACCCGGCCATTAATTATAAAGCAGGGACTGAAAGGGAAAAAAAAGAGAACTGAATTAAAAAAAACAAAAAAAACAGACGAGGGTAAATAAGAGCAAGTCCTGACTCTCGTTCTTTAATCTGCAGCTAAGAGTAAACAGAGGGAGAAGACAAATGCGTGAGCAGCTCGCCAGCGTTGCTCGGGCAGTGACCACGCTTGGCTCTTTCTCCTTTCATCCATCTCTGTTACCACCAGCCAGCCCTGCTGGACGCCACCAAAAGAAGTGTGGCCAGTTTTGGAGAGCAGCGGGAGAGGGAGATGCCCGACTGTGTGCCAACACACTCCACTCTGTGCCCGTCTGTTACCAAAATACCTCCTAGAGCGGGCCGGCAATCGAGAGGCACTTTCAGATTTTAATCTGCACGCTGAGCCAAAGCAAACGTCTGATGAGAAGGACAAAGACTAATCCAGGCCCGTCACTGAAATGTCCGTCCACGCTCAAACAAAATACGATCTCAAAATACTTGAAACTGTAGTTATGAACTGAAAACAGTTGGGAACTGCAGTTCTAGTCATAGTGCTGTAATAAAGATCAGTTAGACTCCCTGCTGCTCACTGGAGACTGGACGAGCCCTTTCCTTGTACTTGGCATCTTGGTCTATTTTTACTTTTACTTCGTGGTTTCCTATATTACCTACAAAGTTGATCAGCTGCTTGCTAACAGCTGCAGCAGTGCAATTCAGACTAGCCCTTCTAGCTCACCTCCTCATCTTTACACTCTGCTCAAACAGCTTCCAAAGCTTCAAAGTTCATCCTAACATCGTTGTACACATCATAGCTAACTAGCCGAGCTGTGTCTCTGGCATAACGTGTACCATTATTGCATTCTGTCTTACAACTTTGAGTCCAGGATTTACACCAGCGTCTCCGCTACTTCAGATTAAAGCATCAGATTAGGAAAAACAAATCGTTGACCAACAAATGATCACCATCCCTAAGCAAATCCCTATACTATATTTCAATATCTACATATTTAATATGTATCAGGGTGGAGCTGTGATTTAAATATGTGGCTCAGGGTCCCAGCAGTGTCATCTTGGCAGTACGAGGGTTCAAACTCAGCCTTCTAATTAGTACATAAGAGCCACTACTGCCTATCTAATTATACATTTTGTCATAATAGTGGTTTATTTATGCTAATAAAAGAACATAATTAAAAGTGTTTATTACTGACCAACTGTTCCTCGCAAAGAAGCTTCAAAGAAAAGAAGCTCTTTTGATAAAGCCACTGAAGTGTGTATTTGAATCGTGATCAGAGTGAACTTCATTATGCTTTTTATACAACTTTGATCTAATTAGTTTTGGTATAATGATATCCCAACGATGGTGTCATGCTACACTCAAGGAGCGCTGCATTTTCAAATATTTTAGCTGCTCAGACTGGATAAGCACCAAGAAATTCCTCATTCTTTTGTGGCATCCAGGTGCTTTCGTTTTGTTTTGGACAGTTCTCCTCCCCTGCCATGTCATTGGTCTGTTCGCTGAGCGTGTTCACCTGTTCTGTGTTAGTTCTTGATTTATCTACGTTTTCATATCCTCTCTGTGTTATCGTTTGGCACGGACACACTGAGTTGCCGCACTTCCTGACTCGTGCTACAAACAGGTTCATTTCATGACATTTGAGAATGACACTGAAATACAACTGAACATATTTCTCAAGTTACTGCTAACGCCACTGATTTCCAGTCAACTAAACTAGAAAATAGATCATCCTGCAGCTAGCGTGATTAATCTGTCCTCTTGTTCATACCGATATTACGTTTCATTAGAATGCAATTTTAAAGGTGCACATGTTAAATGATTTCTTGAATTGCATTTTATACCACACACCACCTCAAGCGCACGGCTGCCGTAATTACGTCGCATGTTAATTTTACACTTAGACATGATAAATGTGTATATTGTTGGATGCAATTTTTCATTTTTCACTCGCGTGAACAAAAAAAAAAAGAAAAAAAAAAAAGAAAAGGAAAATTAAACCTCTATTAGATTCCACGGAATTGCTCCACCCTGGTCGTAAATCACACGGAGAATAAATGCATAGTCATAACAGCCCAGTGCTCTGGTACGTGATTCCCTGACTTTTCCCTCCTCTGATGTTTTCATGGACACCCTCATTTTAACAATCTAACAAAAGCCCAGCAGCCTCCACGGTGACATCAGGCCCAGACAGCTGTCAGTATGAGCAGCCATAATCTATCAGCATCAGGTTCTCTGCAATTCAACGTTTCTGAGATAGATCTCTGCTAAAACTGACAGACAAAACAACAGGCTTCTGGGAGTTTTGTATTTTTTTTCTTCAGGATTAAGTAAGCTCCATTGTGACAGCTGCACAGACTTGACGCTGCACTGAAATAAAACAATTTCATCATGACTGAGGATTTGCTGGGTGGTAAAGCTGTAAAAACAAAAAAAGAAAAGAAAAAATAGACCAATTTCTGCTTTATAACATCGTCAATTTAAAATGACACCACAAGACAAAGCATGCAACGACAAGCGAGAATTTTTTTCCAGGAGGATGGCATTTGGACGTTATGTGCATTTTGAGATCAATACTTATTTCACTTGCTACAATCTCTATACTTACAGCGAACTCAAGCAAAAGATACAAACACAAAATATAATTACATCTGCACCAAGCATGATATATGCCAAGATTTGGGGAGCTTTCTGACCTACAGTAGCACAGTTTAGAGTCTGGCACAATGAGTCACATCCTAAACAATGAAGTCTGTACAGTCCTAAGAAGACATAAATGCAATTACGGTATTGTTACATCAAAATACATTTTAACTTCAATTCAGCAGGCTGGGAAGTTTCACACAGCTCAAGAGGAAGAAAAAAAATGAAAGCATCTACAAAGCTTTTTTAAAGAAGTGATAAATTTTACAGACACCTTCAGGGCAATTTCACACTTGTCTAAGTCCAGACTCATGATCGATTCCCAGGATGATTTGTTTTCACACAGATTCCTTCTGATCACATGCACGGCTTTTTCGACATCATATCTGCTGCTGTGGGAAATCAAAACAGAAGATATCATGAACATATTTTTCTTATTCTTATTATGTAACGGGGTGTGCAGTTCTAGGAACATAATCAGCGATGTAGTGGTGATATGATGTAGCTTGATGTAGCTATTTTCCAACAACAGTATGTCCAGTTTTAGTTTATTCCTTTTATACCACAGCAATTTCCCCATAGTTACAACTTTATCTGTTTGTAGTTGTTTTCAATGTTGTGGAACGTCCACTAAACCAGTTTATAATCCGTCGTTCCCTCACCAGCTTCTATTTTTGTCTCTGTATTAAAGGTAATAAGAAAAAAAAATTGTCATGTCCAACAGAGACTCCTCCCATAAATGCTAAATAAGCATCTCTTCAAAGAACACTTCACCATATCAACAATTTCCCCCCTTTTTTTAATGTTACTGTGGCGAGTCACTGTGTAATCTGTTACTATAGACACAATGACATACTTGAGTCAGAGCATTAAAATAAACTTTAAACACACCGTCTGGCCAATCAGAATCGAGTACAGTGGTACAACATAAATGCGTTATTTACTTAATTATTGTTTCTCAGCATTTGTTCAGTGATTTCCATGAAAGCTTTATGTATTAGGTAAAGCTTTATGCCATTATGAAGTGTTTCATTTGACCTAGGAAGTCACAATGTCTGAGGTCCCAGTCAGAAATCTGAACCGGAATGTCCCCTGAAGTCAGATTTCCGACTCGGAGAGTTGAAGGAACCTCATCGACCCTGATTTCAAAATCCAGGATGCATAGTATGCTCCAAGTATCAGTAGTAGTCAAAGTCGTAATAAAATACTGTTAATTAGTACTTCGGTCTTATTTGTGACTCGTTAAAGCGTGTTACTAGTATTATCCAACTTCTATCAGTGTTTGGATGTGCAAAATATCACATAATACATTGTCATCAACTCGTATTGGTAACAATGGCTAACCTGACTAGAACTGGTATTCTGATTTCTCGTACTGTACACTGTGAGCTCGAGCGTGACATCATTCCAGGCTCTGATTTTTGACTTGGAACAAGGTTCAGGCCTTCTTCACTCAGTTTAACAAGAAGGCACTCCTGGTGTCACACCCACACCTGGCTCAAAAACAGCTTTCACACCAGACCAAACATACTAAACTCTGTTTACATACTCAAGTCTGGACAGAAAGAGCAAGTCTGAAAGTGCCCTTAATTATAAAGGCTGCAGCCTCTAGAGCCAAGGAGAGCCTCGTTCTTTAGAGAAAGCACTGCAGATGAGATGAATATGCAGAGGATGCTGGGACGCTGATAACTCTGTGGCGTTCCTGGAGTTGGGCCCAGACCTGTCTTAACGCAGCGCCACTCCGCTGAACACACGGACACTCCGGGAGACGAGGAACAGATTTCCTCGAGCATATGGACGCTTGACAGGATTCAAATAAGGAGGCCATTGGCACTGCCCTGCTTACCTGTGGAAAACAATTAATCGCCTTTCCCCCTTTTCTTGCTGACTGTGCTGTACATCAAAAGCGGGGAGACAAAGAAAATATGAAGGACAAACGAGGAAGTGGGACAGAACGAGTGCCACAGGTGTCACTCCTGTCACGCTTTTCCTTGTGTTCTTTTATTGACCTTCACTGTTGGCTGAGTGATATGAGAGGACACAGGGCTACACAGTCTCAGGCTTGAGTTGAAAGTATTTGTTCCAAAGACTGCACAGTAACCAGTAAATTGTTCATCTGTTACAAGTATAAGACACGGACCACTGTAATCCTGTCAAGAGTGGACTGTTAGACTTACACTCCTTGTACATCCTGGAAGTATCAATTAAGGAGACCACCGGCCGATCAATCTTAATTGTTATTTTGGGCCATACAAGTTCCTTATGTTCAACAGGGTAAATTTCTTTGCCACAGAATCCGAAAAGGTCCTTGAGGGGTGAAAACTAAGTGTGTACTAAGCGTCGTCAGCATCAAAGCGGCCATGACGAACTCCCAAGCAAGTGATATCGGGGGTCATAAAGCTGCACGCCACTATAAACCTGTAGCCATCTGCTGATTTGTGGATCCAATTACACCTCCTCTGTAATGGCTATGTTCAGTGCCATGATGTTCACTCAGCTGTTGTCAGCATCTGTCTCAACTGGCAATAAGCGGTCGGTAACTTTGACCTCTACAAAGTAGAGCAAAACAACCACATCTTAAAAAGTTTAGCTTGTGTTACTGCTTCAGAAGGAAAGACACAGACTGGCACCAGCATTCCTCCTTCTTCATGATGGTAGCTGATGTTCACACTTGTTGGCAATTCAGTCCCGTGGCTCTGGGTGCTGTAACCTAGATGTAAGCCGGATTCGCCTGTCAACCCTGGCAGGGGGGGCGCAGGACAAGCGACGGACAGGCTGACATATGCTGACAGGCAGATTAGCTTCAAGACCTCTCTTTCTTGAAGCAAGAACAGCAGGCTAGAGGAAAACCAATCTAAAAAAAATTAAAGAAAAGCCCAGCTCCTATTTGCTGGCACCTTGGTCCTATTTGCTGTGGCGGCCCCGGTCTGAATAACCACGTCCCGCTGAGAGGCAGCACTTTTCCAGCATGGGCTAAGCTAGACAGATTGCTCGAGCTGTATGAGATACATGACTGCATTTCAGCATGACATTAAAGGGGTGTGGATGCAGCTCTATTCACTGCATAATTGACAAGTGAATAATATATGCTTCATCACATGCTGACCATCAGGCCGATGTATATGGAGAACAGGTCAAGTGGAAGAGGATATCAGGCAGAAGTATTAGAGACACACTGGCCTGCAATAAAATGTCATCTTCCTGGTATTGTTGATGTTTCAATAGCAAATGAAAGGACAGTCTGAGGTGAAGCAACTGCGGCTGCGGCTTTTACATTTCAGTCTACAAAATGTCATGGGCAAAGCTTAAACAAAAGAAGTAACAACTTCGAACCATTGCCACTTGAAATCTTTTATATCTTATAACTATTTGCTACAATCTCTTATATAACACGCCGGATCTACGTACAACATGAAAGTCCAAAAACACAATCTATGCGTAGCATGCACAGTTTCACAAGTTGAATAACTAATTAAAGATACACTGCCACAAAACTGGTCAACTAATGCTAAAAATCTCAACAACATTCAGAACACAACGTGATCCCAAGCTGACCTCTTTTTGTTTAGGGACGCTGATTTACTGGCCATCATCTCAGCATGTGTTCCTCTAGTATAAATAGACATAGCAGTAAAGTCGAGGTAAAGCGTGCACTAAATCTGTCTGCTTCTCTTATGCACAAAACAAGCACCTACCGTGCTGGAAAGGAAAGAAATATTTAATAAATGGGGTCTTTAACACTATTTGCGCTTGCGATTCCAGTAAAAGGTTTAACGACCTTGTTTTAACTTTGCTCGCCGTTTACTTCGAGGTGCCTCTCAAAGGCAATGAACATGAACGCACAGACTTTCCTTTGACGTCCTCTGACCTCAAGTCGCACACTGGGCTTATTCATTGCCCCTCAAATTCCAGCCCGTATTTGCATCCTTCACCAGAGTGTGTTTATTCCCATGGAGTGGAATCTGGTGTGGTTGTGTGTTTATGCAAATGCGGCAGAAATGGAGACTCAAAAAGATCACCCCTTCGAAGTCCGGTGGAAAATTACTGAGCAGCGATTGCATGGCTAGATCCATTTTTAAGATGAAAACAACTACAGACAACACAAAAAACGGGTCCTTCAAGTGATGAATGGAATATCGGGGTTCAAGTACAGTACTGTACAAAAGTCTTAGACACCCTGTTGTTTTTAGGTACAACTTTTGTTATTGCATTATTGACTCAGTACACAAAGATTTTATATTTCCAAATGTTACTTTTCTGACAAAATGAAATGTTACATAAAAA
>JAOVVH010000012.1:4837548-4847578 GCA_028566435.1 Scorpiodoras heckelii
ATGCAGATATACTGTAATTATCATATAATTATCATATTATATTATCTTACAAGTACATCAACATTCCTTGTTTTGCACTAAAACTGCTATTTTGCACTTCTCGTAGATGCTAACTGTTTTTCGGTGCCTTGTACTCGTATTGAGCAATGACGGTAAAGTTGAATCCATCCATCCATCCATCCATCCATCCATCCATCCATCCATCACTACTCTGTTCACACTCCACAACAGTCCAAACACCAAGGGCTAATTATTATGCCACGTTTAAGGTTCAACACACATTCCAACACTCAAGTGATGCTTGAAACTCAGGCCTGGTCTGACTGCATGGAGATGGTGGTGCATATTGCATTTTGCACGTTTACCTGCACAACAACTAGAAAAAACACCTGTTATATATATCATATCATATCATTACGTACCATTCAGCTACAGCATCAGTGAATATCCTGGCTGAATAGTATCAGGTTCAATGCCACATGTTGAATGTGGCATTGAAAATCAAAAAAGCATTGATTCCCACTCAAGGGTAGTATTTCAAGGTTAAAAAAAGGAATGTCACCTGATTCTGCACCCGAGTCCAATTTCTACACTGTAAGGACTCTTGAAGTAGAAAAATCAATATTTATCGTTTTAATAATTTTCAGTTCTTTTATGTGGTTTATTTACGCAAGCAGTTTCAGAGGACAAGACAATTACAATTCAGATACACAGCAAATATTTAGGGGGGAAAGAAAAAAAAATATATATATGTAAAGAATGTTTGACATAAATCCAATAAGAAGCAGACACAAATTAAGCTGTCATTTATTTTGTTCTCAGCAAAGCTTAAAAAAAGATCAAGCACCAAGTATCAAACACCTTCTTTTCATTTCCTGGATTACAAGTTGGGGGAAAAGTGAGAAAAACAAACAAAGTGCCAGTGAAGGAGTCTTGTCAGCGAGCGTATATGAGGAGACACTGAATTGGAAATATAGCGCTGCTGTGACTTACCACTTATCTGTGGATACACATGATGCCCAAAGCTACAGCGAAGGCAATTAGCCTCACTGCCAAAGTTAAAGCAATCTTTGTATCATCCTTATTGCTGATGATGAAAAAAAAAAACCCCAAGATAAATAATAGCATACTAGTTAGGAGAGTTAGTCAGCCAAGCTAGCTGTGAGTCGTAGGAGCAGTGTGGATGTATCGTGTGCAGAAACTACTGTAAAAGGAGAAATATTTGGCAAGAATTCCAGTTGGAGGAGTTTATTCCTGCAGCCATCACGAAAATGATCTTTAATGCCCCGGCGTTTACGGGTCAACACTCAGAGACTTAGCTCTGCCTGGACCTCCAGTCAGGAATCATCTCTCACGTGGTTCCTCCATCAATATAACATTATCACTTTAGCGTTACCTAAAGGAAGAGGGACTACAGTAAGAACATCAGTCTGACACTGGAGCAGGGATCAGAGGCGTGGGAGGAACCTGCAGCCTGGTGAAGCTGCTGACCTCATTAGCATGCACGGAGATGGTCAAGAGTTTGTGTCCTCTGAGACTTTACGTTCTAGATATCTATGTCAAAGTGCAGGAACATAATAATAATAAAAATAATAATAACAAAATAACCCCCCCAAAAAAACCCCTCAACTCTCTGTTCCTCCCTGTTTCATTTCAATAGATCTTTCCATATTGCCATATTACCAATATGTAGAGTTTATGAACACTGTAATACTTACCAATGCAATTCCATTAGGAGTAAATATTTCACAGCTGTAAATACCTAGAAGGGAAGTAAGAGAGATGTGCACCGCAGTGCACGCTGTATCCCCTGGAGTCTATCACTGAACAACGGCGGCATGACACTGCCAGCAAGTTAACAGATCATATTTTAATTCCCTCTTCCCACAGACTATGCCTGGAAGGATAAAGTGCTGTTTATTAAATTTTGCAAAAAATCGGACCTGAAAATGTGCACGAATGCCCTCACTGCCTGTACTCAAACCCTCCTGTTATGGATGAACCCAATCAAGAATGGATATATCCAACCCTCTGGGACATTCATCTCCCTTTCTCGCCTACCCACGCAACCAATTAAGCACTGCTCCTGCTTAATCCTACGCTTGCTGGAGAAGTTTCCAGAAAAGTCTGAAATACGCATCGGAAATTTTGTTTCTCACATAAAATGGACGGTTCAGATTCCTGTTTCATGACCAGGCATTTCTCTCCAGCGCGAGTGTATCGTTTCCTAACGATCTCGCTTTGTCCAGCCATTAAAAATGCTTCAATATGCAATTTAGCCTTACATTTGGTCTGAGGATCTCATCGGGCTTGTTTATTCCAGACAAACCAGCTGTGGATGAGAACGCAATTTTAGGCAGCATTTGCATGCTATTGAGATGCAGATTGTTCCACTTAGAAACAATTATTAAGAAGAAAAAAAACGATGGCTGCGTTCGGGGTGTAATCAACGGCGCAATCTGGATCGAAACCTGAAGTGGGTGTGGCCTAGTGTAAGTGGGTGTGGCCTAGGGTGGTAAGAAAATTAGGATATCAGTACAAGCTTTTTGTAGGTTCAAATAACCGGTAGACTCACAACTTATTTACGGAATAATAAAGATGTTTAGCCGTCTAAAAATCAGCTTTGACTGGTATTTATCGATCATCTTTTTTTTTTTTTTGTGCATATCACTACACATCACAGGTTAGCAGACCTTCAACACAAAATTCTTTTTTTTTGACGTTCTCACAAACAACCTTGAGGTTTTTAGCAGCCGAAAAAAAAAAAACAGACGTGAAATAACACGTGTAAAAAGCTGTCAGGCTGATTTCCACCGAGGAAAGGAACAAGCATTAGTCTGTAAATGATTCTGATAGCAGTATTTTCTTCTTCTGTTTTTTTTTTTTTTAAATATCATTTTCAAAAAGTCTCAGGCAATTACAGAAACAAATGAGGTGTGGAGCAGTTTTAGGTGAACGCAACCATTACTGCTTTACTCTCTTATCACTCTAATAACTTTGAGATGATGCGTGCATTATGAACGTTGCCAGATTATTTATATTCAGATTGCACAAAATGAAAATGACTGGTAACTAGGTTAGCACACGAGGCGCCTGAATTGCTGTTGAACGGAGAGCGGTATTGATTTAATGACTCAGAAGCAGACAAAGGTCTATACGTTTCTATAACACGTGAACCGTGCTTAGACAGACATGCGACTCGTTTAAATGTCACAGCAAACCAGGCAGCTCTTTTATATGTAAATTAGCAGAATGTGGGAAATGAATTCATGCCTTAGCTACGCGTTTAACGTCGTGCATGCTTCTTTTTGTTAAAAAATAAATAAATAAATAAATAAATTGGAGTGCGGGCGAAATTAGATCAGGCGCTTGTAGGTAGGGTGGGTCATGTGTGGAAAACAAAGCAAATGGTTATCAGAATAAGCAGATGTTTTGCTTTTGAACGCCCCACGCCCCTGTCAGTGCTGCAGGGGTGTTGGCCCTAATAAAAGCAGGTTAAATGCTCAGCAGGTGGAATCAAATTATTTCTCTGCTTCCCCTGTACTCTTATTTCACTTATTTCATCCTGAGGGTCACGATGTTCCTCGTCTTTTTTTTTTTTTTTTTTTTTTTTATCTCTGATGTTCTTTCAGCAACTTCCTTATTCCATGAGCGCATCTGAATCAGAAAGTAATTTGACTTTGCGCTGCAAAAAAAAAAAAATGAAAAGAAAAAGACCGGCAATTACAATGGGCTCTGGCCGTTATGACCACAGTGCATTAGCGCTGGGGCAGCACATTCATGAAAAGAAAAGAAAAAATTAAAAAAAGATGGTTTTAAAAGAGAACCATAAATCAAACTAATCATTTTGCAGCCAATTTCATTTTTGTTAGGAGAAATGGAATGGGGAAGGAAATAGTTTCCAATGCAGCACAGACAAGAAAAGCTTACCCACCGAATTGTTGGGTCATAAAACCAATTCTAAGCACTGACAAGCTGCCAATCATTATGGCCACCTTATCCTCGAGATGGAAAAGCTAGCACTTCAGTGGAAACCTAAACCATAACCTCCACAGGTCTGACATATAGAGCAGAGAAGAAAGCTCCATTAACGTATCAGTTTAGCAACCGCCCATGCACGTTATTGTCTTTAACAACAATATTTCACTTTGAAGCTTAAAGTGATTTGAATGTATTACAGAAAAGGCATGATGTTTGAATTGAGCACAAGGCAGGAATACACCCTGGACGGGATGTCAGTGCGTTTGGTCTTGTATTGTAGCTATTTTATAATCCTTGCAGGAAAAAAGCAATAGATCATGCAATTACTGTGCTTGATCAGACTCATATTGTGACGTGTGAATCGGCAGCTGTCAGGATTAGAGCACACATATGACAAGCTGACTGACAGACAGCCTGAGGATACATGACTAATGTCATGTTTTATACATGCTGCACTCTAATCCTATAGATTTAGCACAGATGGACAAATCATAAAAACCATAAACCGTTATGCAAATCAAAGTACACATACTGTAGTCTTGCTCAGTTCATGTTCTACTTGCCTGGAAACCTAATTAAATAGAGTAAATACTACCTAAACACTGAGCCTATGCAAAATACATAGCAACGCCACCTATGCACGTCATTGGTTGCGTCTGCCAGTGCGTATATAAAGCGACAGACATCTATGGAAGCTTCTAGAGCTGTTTCCCGCCATGAGGATGGCAAGTTATCATGATTTAGTGATTTTCAACACAGTTTAATAGTTGGATTACGTGTGATGGGTCACAGCATTTCGGACGTACAAGCAAAGTGTGGATTTTCATGTGTGAGCATTTCAAGGGTGTAGCGTGACTACAAGAATTCAGCAAAACCTCAAACTTATGGCGGCAGTGTGGCCATAAAAAGACTCTGGGTGAATGTGACCAGCGTCGGCTGGCAAGAATCGTTTCACGTGATAGGCGTGTAACACTGCCACAAGTAACACTGGAATTCAATACTGGGGCCTCAACAAACATCAGCGTGAGGACTGTGCAACGTTCCCGACAAGATCCCGTAGGGGACCTACCAAGTATTAACTAACTACTTAACTAAGTATAAACAATTACACAAAAATGTACAAACAGCTAATGAGTTATAGGTTTGAGTTAGCATTTTATAAATATAAATTTGGCGGATCAATGCCAAAATCTTGTTCTTTTTTACGGATTCAGTCTTGATGAAGACTTGAAGATTGTGAAATGCCTCGTGTTGCGGGGTCGCCATTTTGCGAATGACCGAGGCTAGGGTTTGTTTGTGCACTGGGAGACGCATCTAGCGGTAATCATTTGAAACTCTGTGCCCCTGAAAGAGAATTAACTGGGAATTAATTCGTCTCTAATTATAATATCAACATTTAAACAATTTCACTTTTAAACTTAGTGTTTGAATATTACACTGTATATTACTAGGGGTAGGAGTTATGACCAAAATCATAGCACAATACCAGAAAACATTTCTAATACACAAAACATGTATTATGTTGTAATGGTTTGCTAACAAACTCAGATTTTCACAGGTGGATAATTATGACCACCACAGCTAGCTGGGAGTTACAAAACTTTTCTTCTTCTCCCCTTTTGTTCCCACCAATATTTGTTTGACGATATCATCGACTTCACCAATCCAAAAGACACTTGCTATGGTTGTAGCTCCCCATGTCCGATACGGAATATAAGGTTTGTGTCCCTAGGTGTGTCTTGCCCTTCTTGCTAGCGCCCCCTGAAGTGGGGTAGGCTCAACACACTTTCTGAACAATAGCTTGAAATCTGTTTTGCCATAAAAAATAAACTTTTTATGACAATTTGGCCTCTATCTACCATCTCACTAACCAATCTAACCATTATCTTGGGACGTAAAGCCTCATAAAATTTCACACCCTGCATCACTACAACAGGTTCTTGCCACCTTTCATGACATTTGGTTTATAAGGGATGCTGCAACTGACACATTTCATTTCATTTCATTTCACTATATTGCACACCGTTATGCAGGATGTTTCGTTATATATACAACTACGAGTGATTTCCTCTGACTGGGTTCTCAGCCACGCCCCAAATTAAGTAGAGGATTTTGATTGGACAGTGATTACGTTTCACCGCGCCACACAGAGGAAACTAATGCAGTTGAGCTGACTGCATTTTAAGGTGGTTTGTGTTCGATTCTGACACGAATTCAGCATTTCATTCTTTAAATGCAAAATCCACACACATTGTGTTTCTGTTAAGAGATCGAGCGGCATTAAGTCAATGTAATGGATCATTGCTACATTTCGAGGTGTATTGCATTCAACGGTGACACTAATTCAGCGTGTCGTTTTGAAAATGCAAATCCTCGTGTACCGTTTTTCAGTAAAGAGGTCAAGCGATGTGAAAAACATGTTATAGTGGCTTTGCTTTTCACTGGAAGGCAGGGAAACACCCTGGACAGGTTGCCAGTCCACTGCAAGGCAGACACACAGACAGACACATTCACACACACACACACACACACACAAACACACCTAGGAGCAATTTAGTATCTCCAGTTCACTTAACTGCATGTCTTTGGATTGCAGGAGGAAACCGGAGCTCCCGGAGGAAACCCATGCAGACACGATGAGAACATGCAAACTCCACACAGAAAAGACCCAGGCCTGGCCCAGGAATCAAACCCGGGTGCTTCTTGCTGTTAGGTGACAGTGCTACCCACTGTGCCACCATGCCGGCCATTCTGTGTTTATATAACATCAGAATATCACCTTCAATCAGCTGCTTGCAGTAAGAGTTTTAATTTCATAATATGAAAATGTATTAAAGTATCAACATTGTATTGTCATATCTTCTGATTCTGCATATCATGACTGGGTAGTGCTTGATAAGAGAGTAATGCTCTACGAGTCACATTCAGAGTCAGTGACTTAAGTCTAAAAGTTACTTCAAGATGTATGTAGTGAAATTTGAGAGTGTTCAGAATCGGGTTATGCACCTCGATTTTATGGGCATTCACATGATGCAAATCAGCTGCGCGTAGTTCCTGACTTTAGATTTTTCCTGAGTAGAAGCATCCGAGGCAACAGCATCTAGACCATGCAGACTGAAATAGTAAAAAAAAACTTTTGTTGTTCTTTGCTGTCAAATGTAACAATGTAACATAAAACGTATCATTTAAATAGTAAAATAAAAAACCTAATATTCCGATACATGAAAATGGTAAGCACTGAAACAAACTTTTAATAGCAGTCTAGTATATTGCCAATATATGGCTGTAGGAATAATTAATCTTTGGTTTAATAAAAACAATATTGCATTAATATCCTCAGTATGCTAAATAGCACCTGAAATAACACGTGAGCCAGCACATGGTATTCATTAGCATTTTGTTTTTAAAGGCTTTTGCTCTCTGATACTAAACAAAGGCCGTGAAATCAAAACAGGCATGCGGGATATTACACTTTTTATTCATAATGTAGCATAAAATGATAATTAACAAAGCAATGCCCATGTATTTGTTACTAACTGCCTTTCTCCTGAGTTGATCCTCACTTTATTCTCTTAATCATACCTTTAGGAGCAACTACAAGGGATTCATTCTAAATCCTAAATGAGAGCAAATTTAGGAGATTTTACTGAACAACCGACGCTATAGTTCTGTGTTACTAACTCCATTAGCGTCCTTTAGATCTGAAAATATAAACATTTGTCATGTTTAGCGTTGCTTCCGATCCATTTCATAGTCTGCTAGGAAACTCAGCAGGAGGACGGATATTTTGTTCAATTATTTGTAATAGTATTTTCAATCATCTGTCTGAACCTGCCAATGCTGAGTGCTTGTAGGCTCCCATTTTTTAATTACCCTGTCATAATTTATCATTAGAGCTGATTTATGCAGCAGAACAGACCTCGAGCGTAAGAGAACAGAGAGATGAGTCATGCCGATTACAACAGTGTTTTGGGCTTTTATTTCTCTTGCCTCCTGTTCGGAGTGTTCACTAACTTTAAGTGCAATTCATTTGACCAGATTGGAACATATGTCCACACACACACACACACACACACACACACACACACACACACACACACACACACACAGAGAGAGACCAAGATAATAAATATGTAAATACATATAAAAGCTACAGAGTAAAAACAAACTGGCTACATTAAGCTCTGAGGCGCAAAGGGAAACTCGTGCATAATGGGATGCATCTTTGTGGCCAGTGCATAACGTTCCTGTGGAGGACAGCAGCAAGATACAGAACTAGAGCAACATTCCAACAACTGGATTAGACCTGGGACCCACCTGCTAAATACAAATTGATAGATTTGTGTGGCTGATGCAGCTGGAAAGCATTTTAACCTCATTCTGCTGCCTGAAATGTGTCAGGACTTGCTAGCTGATCGCTCCACACCTGTAGGTCACTGTGCACCAAATTATACTATTACAGTGTGAAAAAACAAGGAGCTCAAGGGAAGGAAGGGCTTAACGAAACCGAGCACTGTTCTAGCTTATGAGCAATGCCCTGACGAATCCTGGAATAAAATATTGGCTATAAGCTAGAAAGCAATATTTCACAGACAATGCTATATTTTTAAGAGAAAGCCGGCTGAGATATTCCTGAAGCAACTGAAGACAGGAAAATTTTATGGACGTGAAAAAGCTCCGGCAATATTAATTGCCGCTTTTGAGCCACGCAGCTCAAGAGCAAGTCTGTCGCTTGGCCACTTTGCAGTCCTCGCTTCTGTTATACATTATATCAATCAGACACCCCGGATTCATTAAGATGACTTACTCACCTGGGCCGTGAGCTCATTGCGGACTGCTCCGATGCCAGACGCGGCTCGAGCAGAGCCTTTTCACGGCTCAACACCCTTCCCCCCGTGGGGAGAGAGCAGGACGGCGATTACTCACACTCACGCAAGTAATCAGGTACGAAGCTCAACTCTGACGTTTAAAGCAATACCTAAAAACGAAGGAAAACCTTATACGGAGGGCGCAAGTGCCAGAGCAGAGAGAGAGAAGGTGTCTTTCGAGCATTTAACTGGCAGACATGCCACCTACTGAACGATGAGTCATAGATCTGGTTAATGGGAGTCAGGCTCTTGAGTGAAGAGGAAGCCTTGGTTCTTGCTGCTGCAGCTCAGGACTAACAGGTGTAAAACCGGCCACGTGTATGACAGGCCAGTCGTCTGTCTCCGAATTCACCGTGACCACGCCGCTCTGGGCAGCCTAGCGTGAGCTTAATAGAAAAAGGCACACTCATTTCCTACAGCCACCTTGTTCCTTTGAGCTTTCACAAAATTAACTACTTTCATTCCCTCACAGACTCGCTCATAGCTGACCGGCTCAATCGGTATGTTTGATCCCAGGATCTCCTTTGTGATGTACCTTGGAGAGGCTTGCGCTGTTGATCTGTCCTGCGGTCAAGAAAAGTTCGGTGGTACAGTGAATTACTAGTACGGACATTCAAGAAAATCATAGCAGGAGAGAAGAAAAAATAATGTGAAGGTGAACGTGTCATAACGGCATAACTGACAAAACATGTACTGGTTTATCTGATATTTAACACCCACCTGACGGAGTGTATAAGTTTCCTAGTTCTAGGTGTAATTTTAGACAGAATGTAAGGGCAATATTAGCTAGCTAATTTACTTTAGTAGCCTAATGCCAATATATATAAACCTGTGCTTCATAACATTTTCTTAAGTAAATGATCCACTGTTTATGTTCAAATCAGGAACCAATGGGAATATGTTGAGCAAAAATGTACTTTTTGGAAAATATGCAGCAAAATCTGCAAAAAAAAATAAATAAATAAAAAAAAATGACACCCTCGCTGAGAAAATATGCAGTGTAAGGGTGAACATGTCAAGCATATGTTGTAAAACATTTATAATATGAAGTACACTTCAAAATGAAGTATACTGTAATAGTGTACTACATGGATTTATATATACGGGGTTGGACAATGAAACTGAAACACCTGTCATTTTAGTGTGGGAGGTTTCATGGCTAAACTGGACCAGCCTGGTGG
>JAOVVH010000012.1:4911405-4922428 GCA_028566435.1 Scorpiodoras heckelii
TTAGCCATGAAACCTCCCACACTAAAATGACAGGTGTTTCAGTTTCATTGTCTAACCCCTGTATATATATATATATTGTGACGGCTGTCACTGTGTGTGTCTTTGGGGGCAGGGTTATACAGTTGTGTGTGTGTTCCTAGCATGCCTTGCGGCTGTTTTGGACTTACCATGACCAAGAAGGGTTTTCTGGGGAATGTGTTTGGGGAGGAAAAGGGAGGGGGGTATTCTTGTCTGTTCCTGTTCTGGCCTGTGTTTGTAGGCTTGTCTTTAAAATGAGCAATAAAAAGCCTTTCTGGGAACATGACGCTTGTGGCTGGTTCTTCCACTCGACCCGCGCCGCTACAATATTTATATAAGTTAGAAAGTCCCTGATCCCCTGAGGTGATCTGTGAAAAGAATTTCTCCAAATGGCAACACTTTCTACCACATTTTCAAGTTCTCAAAAAATTGCCCAATTAATAACTTCCTTCTTTGCTTTGCTTTTCCTCTATTGAAAGCTTCCCAGAACTAATATTGTTGCATTGCTGCTGCAGTTTATTTTAATACGTGTATGAGTATAAACATGACTGACCTATTCGCTTATTGAAGATGACATTATTGCTGTGTAATATGTACATCCAATTGACCAAGATCCACATAAATGCCAAGACCCAATGTTTCCCAGCAGAACGATGGCCAGAGCATCACACTGCTTCTGCCAGCTTGTCTTCTTCCCATAGTTCATCCTGGTGCCATCTCTTCCCCAGGTAATCAACGTACATGCCCCTGGCTGCCCACATGATGTAAAAGAAAACATGATTCACCAGACCAGGCCACCTTCTTCCATTACACCATGGTCCAGATCTGTTGCTCACATGCTTGTTGTCGGTGTTTTTGGTAGTGTACACAGGGGTCAGCATGAGCACTCTGACCGGTCTGCAGCTACACAGCCCCATATGCAGCAAGCTGTGATGCACTGTGTGTTCTGACACCTTTCTATCATAACCAGTGTTGCCTTTTTCAGCAATTTGTGCTACAGTAGGTCTTCTGTGTGATCGGACCAGATGGAATAGTCTTCAGTCCCCATGTGCATTATTGTAATGAGATCAGTCAATCAGTGTTATTCATGCACAAGCAAACCACCTTGTTTGCTTGTTAATCAACATGACCTTTCTTTATCCTTCCTATTCACTAACAGCTCTTGGTGCTTGAAATGTGGGCATTTTAGGTGCTATATATTTATTTAAAAAAAGCTAAGAAAATGTGCTGACTTAGTAGTCATTGCAGTACTCTTTACAGTATCTGCCAGGTTGGATATAAAGCTTTGGTGTCAAGTACAATCCTAAAGAAAGACATTTTCACTTTTAAGCAATAAACAGACCAATGGAGATGCTCTGCACTGAATATCACACACACACACACACAGAAAAAAAAAACCCCTCAAGAAATAGCCTAGTAGATCCTGCATCCATTCTGAAGACTGATTCTCTTATCTCCACTTTCCAGTCTCTGGTCTCCAGCCCCATTTTAAATCACTCTTTGAATGCAAACGTGATACCCTGCCTTTACAAAGCACATTGGAAAGTTCTGCAGAAGCTTCAGTTATACTGTACATGCTGCATTATTTACACTTCCATCTCAGCAGAGAAGTGGCTCTGTTGCGAGATCTCAGTTTGTGCACTATGCAGGCCTTTCCCTAAATAATGTAGCTCATTTCTAACACAGAACACACCAATAAAATATTTAGTGATGTCTTAAAGCCATGAAGTAGATAAGATGTGTGAGGCAAAGTGTAAACACAGTGCAACCTGTGATCATCCTTGCTCGGTCGAGACTTGGTTTGACTCTCCATGCAAAATGCATCATGCAAACCACAATAGAAGTTGCTTACAATCGACCAGCTTCAGTTCCTGTCTGGCTTTCCATTAAAGGCAGCGCGAATAGAAACTTGTGATCAAATAGATCTAAGTTGAAATGTTTATCTTGTCTGCATCATGCGCCAGTCTGTTTCAATCTGTTTCCTTGTTTGTTTTCTTCCCCTGTCACTTGTTCCTGGAGTCATTTCGAAAAACCTGATGACACTGATATCTTTGATGACTCATGGTGTGTGTAAATACATCAACTTTCATTTGATGGGTTCGAAAGAGAATAATATTGTCTGTGTGATGAGTGCTATCCCCTGCTGTGCAGATGCAGGATTAAACTCTTTCCCTGAGGTTCTAAAGGCATAGTAATCATACTTAAAAAAAAAGAAAGAAAGATGATATCTCATATGATCATCTATCTTTAACCTTCTGAGTTTGACAGCTGCGTCAATGCACCCAAATGACACCACGTCATATTCGTGCAAATAACTCTGAGGTGATGGCAGGTAGAAAGAAACAGAAAAAGCCAAGCTAAGCTTTCAAAATGGAAGCAGAGATATCTCATTGTGAGGATAATACAACATGTTTTACTTCAGGAAGCAACAATGTTTCTGTGCATATATTCACCATATTTTAACATTAATAACAACAACTCAAACATGCATGATATGAATAATGGATGCATTTATTCAGATTTACTGGATTCTGTCACACCAATACAGAATCTAAGAGTAAAAAATAATATGATAGTCTAAAAACTAAGGTTGTGCTTTTCACATTACAGATGGCAAAGTGCTAATTTTCCATGTTTAATCTGGACTGATAGATACACTGATAGTATTAACGCAGTTAATACTTGGTAAGTCCCCTACGGGATCTTGGAGGGAACGATGCACATTCCTCACGCTGATGTTTCTTGAGGTCCCAGCATTGAATTCAGATGTTACTTGAGGCAGTGTTACACTTGTATCACGTGAAACAATTCTTGACGGCTGACGCTGGTCACGTTCACCCAGAGTCTTTTTAAGGTCACACTGCTGTCATATGTTCGAGGTTTTGCTGGAGGTCTTGTAGTCACGGTACACCCTTTAAATGCTTATAAGTGAAAATCCAACCTTTGCTTCAACCTCCAAAACGGTATGACCCATTTCGAAAGCTCCAACTATTAAACTGTGTTGAAAATCGCAAAATCGTGATAACTTGCCATTCTCACGGCGTCGATCTCTTTTTATACGCACTGGCGGACACAACCAGTGGTGTGCATAGGTGGCATTGCTATGTATTTTGCCTAGGCTCCAGTACCAGTTTTTCTTGTACTTCAGTGTATGCCATTTTGACATCTGGACGGTCTGTGCTGACTGAAACATGCTATCTAAAAATCAGCCTATTAAATAAAACCTTTCTTACTTTGAGAAAGTTGTTTGGTGTACCAGATTTGGATTCACAAGAAAGCATACATACATAATATAATATAAAAATAGCATGGCTGGAATTGGGAAATGTTGCTCATGGTTGCAAACCATCTGCGGATAGTTAAGATTATAATAGCATGTTTTTGCAACCACAAAGCAGAGTTTAGCACTATAGCACAGATCAGAGAAAGAGAGAAGTTTTGAGTGTAGCTAGCTAGCTAATTCACATCCACTATCTAGCTTTGTTCTATGTAGCTACATAACAGCTACCAAATGGGGAGGTTGAAGGCTAACCAGTTGCGCTTCCACTGAGACATGTAAAACTACCTAACTGCGTCTTTTCAAAGTGCATCACAGGAGAGCGTGAAACACTCAGAGGAAAGCGCTTTCTACCCTCTTCCACATATATTAGCTCACAAATGCCTGTGATTGGCTAGTGTTGCTGTGATTGACAGTACCGGTATATCATCCCTCCCACCTATCACCTATCCTGGCTATGGTCTTGTTGAGAATTCATCTATAAAGTTAACTGCATGAAAGTGCTGATACTGTTCATCATTAATGCTCATTAATAATAACCACGATTTAGAAGATACATACAAAATTGTGTAAGTCAGTAGACTCATTTTTAATTGTCTCAACACATGATTCATACCACCGAAGCAGAAAGACGTTGATTAAACTAGAAAAGTCAGATAATGAATCATTTGTCACTGATATTGGGTAAGTGAGCCATAATTAAGACCTAGCTGTTGGCTGATTTCTGGTTATAAAGAACAATCCCTGTTGGGTGTCTCTGGGAAAAAAAAATCAATCTTTCTATAAATAAAGAAGACCACTCAGGGATCTATGTTCACGATGCATTGATTTAATCAAGAGGGTAATGATGAATTGCTAATTAAAATCATTTGACAGAGCTTTGCAGCACTCTGTGATCGGGGCATTCATCAATAAGGAAGCTGCCTTTTCTGTGTACGTTTTGAATGCACTTGACATCTAATGGTGCAGGAGGCATTTGTTTCATATTGTGTCAGTTCTATTATTTTTCCCTCTGCATCACTGTATGTGTCTCTTTCGGGAAGGCAGAATTGCTAAGCAGCAGCCTACAGCTCTTTAGCGAGTTAAGTGCATAAAAAAAGAGAAGATGTTAGAAACAGATTTCGAATGTCATCTCTCTGATGCGCCACTTCACCAGGCACTGTCATTTCTGATTATGAAAATGGCAAGTGGGGAAAAAATGGCCTCTGGCCAAACAAATGAGCAATTTACATTTTGCAATAGAGTACAAGATTCTCAAATTCTCCCACCTGATTGGTTAAAATGTGTTGACTAATTTTCCATAACAGCGGCTCTGACAGTTGTGCTGGCTTTAATTCAAATGACAGGTTTATATTAATGTGCTCACTCTAATATGTTAGTTTCTAATACGTTAGTTTCTATAGCAACACATCATTCATATGGACATGATTTGAAAAATTGTTATTTAATTAAGAAAAACATGTAATCCTTAATATGGTGAAGTTGTTATATGGATGTTGTAGTATAAGACTGTAGTGTAAGACACTGTGGGACATGCTGCTATAGAAAAATAATCACCTTTGGGTTAGTAATGACTCTCTACTTAGTGCTGGACCATATCACGCCAACCCATCGTTGATTATTTTATTTTCAAGATCAAGTCTTTAAATGTGTCCTAGCACCTCTGGCATCCACCTGGTGCAGACTGAAAATTGATGGAGCCCAAATGATCAAATGTCCTCAATGAGGATTCTATATGAAAGAACAGAGAGGAACATGATAGGCAGTCTGGACCTTTGGAGAGGGACACCTTGGAAACAAGTCTCTTAAAGACTGCTTATTATGTTCCTCTCTGTCCTTCCCTGGAACCTCCTCAGGGAAGCCATCAGATCCACTAACGGTTCTATTACGGATCAGTCTCATCCAACCTGCGATACTTTAGTCCTTCTAGTCTCTGATGATCTTACTCCACTGAATCAGATAAAAGGCTAATCAAGCTTTTCTGAAGTTAAGCAGAAAATCCTCAACGCTGGTATTTTTGGATCAGACAATCTTTCTCGTTTACCCCTCCATGTAAAACCTGATGTACATCCTGTCTGCGCACTGCTACATCAATTAGGCAACATACGGTACTGAACACAATGCATTTAATGTGGTGCAAGCAATACAACAATTCCCTCCATTCCTTTGAAAGAGCACTGTACTGTAACGAGGTTTAATACTGAATATCAGTAGATGAAAAATGGCTGTCTCTCAGGACAAATACTGATTTGGACAAGTCAAGTCTGCAAAGTTCTTTCACTGCCCTCCAGCACTTTAGGATCCTGTTTCTATTCATAACACTGTCATGCTCTCCCAAGACCACACAAGACAGATTTATAAGCATTGTCAGTGAACAACCGCAACAAACAGATATATTTTTTTTCTTTACTTGCTGAATCTTCAGGCACTTTTTGATGTACCAAAATATGTCATATATCTCCATACCTGGCAGTTCATGCTGTTGTAGATTCCCAGACTGGAATAAGAAAAATCGTGACTAGATTCCCTCTGTTGCTGCACAGGAAGATATTCATAAATGATGTAATTAACATGGGAAATGTATAGAAGTGCTTACTGATATAAACACAGCAGCAGCATATAGCATATAAATTTTTTTTTCTTCTTCTTTTATTTCTGTTTTTTTCCCATCACCAGATATCACTTATTATATGAAAGACTTCACCATGCCACATGAAACTTGGTATTGTTGTAGGTCTTTATGACAAACAAGGAATACAAGGTTTGTGTCACTAGATGTGTGTTGGCCTTTGTTCTAGAGTCACAAACCATTTTACCTTAAATTATGAACTTTTTATGGCAAGCCAGCTTCTGATGATGATGTTCAAAGCAAAAATCTAGCAATTGACTAGCCAATATCTCATGACGTAAAGGCTAAAATTTCATCAAATTTCACACCCTGCATCATTGCCACATTCCTTAGATGCACATCTAATTTCATTTTGTAAATTTTTTGATTTGGTATGCTTATTTCAGTTTATGGCTGTCATATTCTGCACCGTGATTCAGTACATCCCTTTTTATTGCATAGGGATTGCATATTATGTATGCATGATTTGTGCATGCATAATTATATCAACAAATGTTACTGCCTGTAGCAGTTGAGAGCATTAACTAAATTGTGCGTTAACATAAAATTTACTTGCTTTTGTTTTGACATGTTACAAAAAAAGAAGCTCTACTCAACCCAGAGCAGCAAATTTGATCAATTTACAAAAATGTACATTTCATTAACAAGCAAATTATAATGCACTTTTTCACATATATAGAAAAGAGTAATGGTCGTAACATCGAACAATGAGGATCTTCTCATGAAAGGTTTTATTGTACATAAGTGAGCTTGCTGTATGTTAACTGCATTTTCTCTCCTAGAGGTTTAAATACTGAATCATTCACTGGGCAGAAAAAAAGGTGCTGTAGGGACATATTCTCTTCCATACTTTGTGCAATGTATATTTAGCTTCACAGCTGCATCACTGGCCCATATTATGCATTTTGAATCAACACCACATCTTTTATGGCTTTTTAATGTATAGAATAATGTCCCCTTCAGAGTATAACCCCAGGGTTTATATCCTCAAAACCTCAAATAAAAATAACCAATAGGTTATACCGTTTCTGTTCACTGCCTGCAGGGTGTTAAGGACAAAAAAAAAAAAAAAAATACAAAAATTGTTCACTAAAATAGACATGACTTTAATACTGAATTTCAAATTATTATACAGCACAGATAGCACAAGAGGGGCGACAAATTAAAGGAAAATCCACCAATTGTGTTTTGCCTTCTACCTTGATGTTGTGATGATGGTGGTGGAGAGCACTGTCTAACTTATCGCTCAAATATCTCCCTTTTTTTTGTTTAATTTGGTTGAAATCTGGTCATTAGGAACACCATAGCATACTTTTTTTTATTAATTCGATGGTCCCTCGTGCCCGGTGGATGAGGGCGGAGTCATGCCGGAGGACAGGATACATGACCAGTAAGAGGAACTTTGTACTGATTTGCAGTGATGCTTTAGGTTAACAGTTTAACAAGTGGATCAGGAAAATAAATAAATGTCCCCAGCGCAAAGGTCACTGGGCCTCATTCACCAATATCTTCCAAAGTTTTCTTAAATTTGTTCTTAAGAAAACGCCACCATCAGATTCCTGGCAAGCGCAGAATTGTTTGCAGCTGTGTTCTTATGATGATGGATCCCATCGTTTGTTAAAAACAAAACCCAAATAAGAAAACATTTGGTGAATGTCAGAATCTGTGAAAACTGCAGAAATTGGTTTAAGAAGAAATTTCTCCTTAAGAATGCTGGCCCATTGTTTATTCCTTTAAATTATTACTTATGTATATATACCATATATGTATAACACACTCTTAGTCAGGATCTGAAATGTTGTGACTGATGGAAGTGTATCTCTTATAATATTATGTTGTCTAATCATGATTTCTGCATATTTTTTTTTCAGAGCATTTTTCTGATTGTTAGTCAATATCTTATCCTGCAATAGTTGCAAAGTTTGCTGCAAACTTTTGTATAAACCCAGTTAACTTGTTTATTTTATTGTCATGAACACCCATTGTTATGAATATCACAATATTCACTCATAAAGAAGAAGAGAGATGATGAATGGTGTGTAGATATGAATCATCCATATTCATCTCATCTTAGAGCTGCTTTTTTCATGTTAGGAATGGAAGAATTTTCAATGTATAATCACACATTAATAATTAGATTGTTCAGTCCATGATTAGGGTTCAGCCAGGGTTCAACACTTGTCCTCCACACACACACACACACACACACACACACACACACACACACACACACACACACACACACACACACACACACACAATTGTGAGTAATGTCTATCCCAGGTTATTTTTTCTCTCTTCCTTTTTCTGTCTGTCTGCCTTCATCACCTCATGCTCCTGAAGAGGAACAACTTGCTTTTGCCTACATCTTAACAATCGATCCACACCATCAAATTGAGGGATGCTAAAGTCAATATTGATCTTGCCATAGTGCTCTTACTTAAGCATCCTTTACTGCAGACAGGTCTTATTGACTTGTGAAAGCTTATTAAGACCTATTTCTGATGGATGGAGTTCATAAACAGGAAGAGGGAATGTGGTCTATACATCAGAACGAGCAAATGATAAACCCTGTCTGACAGTGTGGATTAGAAACTACAAAATATGCACACGCTACTGTTCTGTAGTTCAGTATAGGCCTTTTGCCCCTAAAGGAGAAAGAACAATGTGACAAATTGACCAATACCAAGAAGGATTTAGAATATAAAAGTACAATGAATGGCCAGAAGTACTGTATGTGGATTCCTGACCCTGATCACACCCATATGTACTTCTTCCACAAACTGTATCCACAAAGTTGGAAGCACACACTTGTAAAGGATGCCTTTTTATGCTGTAATACTTTTCCTTCAATGGAAATAAACAGCCCAAACCTGTTCCAAAATGACAATGCCTTTGTGGACAAAGCAAGCTGCATGAATACACAGTTTGCCAAGGGTAGATTGGAAAAACTCGAGTGCTTCAGATCCCTGACCTCAACCCCACTGAACACCTTTGGGATGAACTGGAACACTGACTGCACCCCAGACCTCCTCACCCAACATCAGTGCCAGACCTCACGAATGCTCTTGTGGCTGAATGAAAGCCTGGAAGGCTTTGCAGAAGACTGGAGGCTATTAAAAATGCAAAGGGGGAATATATCTGGAATGGGGTGTTTCAAAAGCAGACATGGGTGTTATGGTCAGGTGTCCACAAACTTTTGAAAGTTTATAATAAGCTTAGGCTCAGCAGTAGGGCTGTAGTCAAGACCATCAGTGACAAATCCAAGATGAATCTTAAAAGGGATTTCTATGAATCTCAAAGGGAGGCCAAGTCCTCCAGCCCTACTCAGTAGTCATCAGTAGCAAGTGCTATCTTATCAGAAGTTTGGGGGTTCGAGTCCCAGCATTGCTAAGCTGCCACTGTTGGGCTCTTGGGCAAGGGCCTTAATGCTGTCTGCTGTGTCATGGCTGAATCCTGTGCAAAGAAGATAATTTCACTGTGCTATAATGTGTATATGACAAACAAAACCTTCTTCTTCTTCTTCTTCTTCTTCTTCTTCTTCACAAAATGTATAAAGAAAGCCAAGTGAAAAAATGACGCAGTGATACATTAAAGGGAGCAGTTTCAAGGTAAAGTTACTGGCATCACTTTCTCTCTCTCTCTCCTGAGCATTCAACATCATGAGAGTCCCTCAGGCTCTCTCACATTGTTAACATTGTTAATATTGTATCAACTAATGCTATGAAATAGTGTTATTTATGGGAACCATAAAATGTTATTGAAAACACTGATGAACTCATAACCTTTTTAGAAAACTTAACTCACTAATGCATCCTTGAAACCTCCAGAGTATAGCTATATAAGTATGCAAATAAATCTTTATGTGATAATCATCTTCAGAAATACACAAAGCCTTTACAGAACAAAAGTCAGTGGAATTAAAGTGTTCTCAAGGTCTTGCCTTACACTTTAATTAGCACACTCTTTAATTAGCTTGCACTCAATCTCACAAGCCAATACTGTTATATAATGTTTAAACAGAGGAAGCAGCAACCAAGCAGAACAAACCTCTGTTCCCATTTCAGAAGCATTCATTACTGATTCACAGGGAAATAGAAACAAAACTGGCAGATGCCGCTGAACAAAGCTAACTTTGTTATGTTAAATAAGTACAATTAACAGTACAAATAAACAGTAGATATAAGTATGTGGTTGGATTTCTTTCAAGTTATTCGAACTGAGGTATGAGATTTGAGAATATATTTATGGTTATCCCCAGCAGAGTTATATGAAAAGGTTTTTGACATCACATAATTTTTTCTATGCATCTGTTGCTCTAATACTAATTAAAACCAGATGTGCCACATAGCGGCACATAACATGAGTGAGTGAAAGAACAAGAATGAAGAGAAATAAGCATACGAAATTGTAAAATTGATGCTTAATAAGTTCTTGAGATTTTAAAATGTATCAGTTGCAGCACCCCTCTATAGATGAAATTTCACAGAATCAAGCATGCATCTAAGAATGTAGTAGTGATGCAAGGTGTGAAATTTTGTGAGGTTTCACTAGTACTCGTTACTAGATTTTTGTTTTAAAAATCATTCAGTAAGTAGCACTAGTCTCCATAAGTAGCTAGTCCAATGCGCCTCCTAGAGGCCAACTGTTTTGGCAAAACGGTTTTCAATCTGTTGACCAAAAACTCGTTTGAACCTTTCCCACTTCAATGGGTGCTAGCAGGAACATAGCAGCGCACACGCAGGGATATGAGCCTTATATTCTGTATCAGACATGTGGGGCTACAACCATACAAAGTATGAAAATAGAAAAAAAAATGTGTCAGGACCTAACAAAGTGTACATGACAGTCTCTGAGTTATATATAAATATCAATTAAAATTGTAATATAAATAGCAATTTAAAATTGTAATGTAAAAATTGATGAAGAAGGATGCAAGCATGTAAAGTCAATGTGTTCTTTATTAAGATCAAATCAATAATCATTGTTATAGCTCCAAGCACTGGAAGGCAGTTTCATAGTAGGTACAGGGGTTGGACAATGAAACTGAAACACCTGGTTTTAGACCACAATAATTTATTAGTATGGTGTAGGGCCTC
>JAOVVH010000012.1:4979380-4990610 GCA_028566435.1 Scorpiodoras heckelii
GGGATGTTCGGGTGCTAACCCGGATTGTATCCAAAAAACATAAAACCACGGCTGCCCAAATCACGGCAGAATTAAATTTGCACCTCAACTCTCCTGTTTCCACCAGAACTAATACTAGTAAATTATTGTGGTCTAAATCCAGGTGTTTCAGTTTTATTGTCCAACCCCTGTAGTTTCACAGGTATTCCAGGACACTAAATGTAACTATAAATTGATTTTTCTTTAAAAAAAGGATGATGTGCTATATTCTATATAATAATAAATGTAATTATTAGCAAACAACTCAATAAGGGGGCTGAATCACTTTAGGATTATTTTTCTAAACAGCATACCGCATTATGTTTTATTCCTTACTAAATAATAATAATAATAATAATAATAATAATAATAATAATAATAATATCACTATGCCCAGACAAACTCCAATCTTAACCTCACTGTGCCTAAACATTTTTCTTACCTAGGCAAAAAAAGCCTTTAATTTGTTTTCTGTTTTCTTCTTGAAGAGCCAGCTATGTAATCACAAGGTCAAAACTGTCACATCTCTTTGTGGGGACATTTGGTTCCCATGAAAAGATAAATAAATGGTCAATATTTATTTGTGATGGTGAATAACTGTCAAAGGATTTGTGCTTTTGAAAGAAAAGTGCAATAAGGCCAAACAGTGGGAGGTCTTTCTAGGCCACATAAAGAAAACTGCTCTAAATTGACATCGTAAATACATTTAACTTGGTTTGGCACAATCTTATATATGCTATGAAAGAAAGAAATGGAACTGTCATAGCTCCCGTTTCTGTGACATTTCAGTGGCTGCAGATGCATATGCACAGCTTTTCATGGTTAGATAAGATTAAGCAGAGAAGCCGTGCAGCAGCACTTGAGCATCACTGTGTGTGAGATGAAGCCTGAACACTGAGATAAAAGTACACATAAATGAAGAGCAGCTAATCTGAAGAGCAGCCTTTTTTTTTCTTTTAGATTTTTTCATTTGGTTGTTAGAAAAGAAATGTTAGTTAAAAGTTATTACAGCAGAAAGTTAGCAAAAAAAATCTAATGAAATCTAAACAGATTCCTAATTCATGAACGTGGCATTAATTCATGACCTGCATCATTATTGTACTGGATCAGCATGGACTTGAGAGCTAAACGGTAAAAAACATGACAAAGCTAATAGCTCATTCATGCAATATTCTATATAATGCACAACACTAAAGCTACATTCCAGTTCTTGCAAAGATGTTTGTTTATTGGATTTGAATGCCATGACAAGCACAAGGTTACTTTGATACACAAGTTATGTCATCAGTACGTGAATTCAACTTTCAAACACAGTCATAGGGCAATTTTGTATGTCCAATTCACCTAACTTGCATGTCTTTGGACTGTGGGAGTAAACCGGAGTACCTAGAGTAAACACATGCAGACACAGGGAGGACATGCAGTCTCCACACAGAAAGGACCCATTCCACTCCACCTGGGGATCAAACCCAGGACCTTCTTGCCGTGAGGCAGCAGTGCTACCCACCAAGCCACCGTGCTGCCCTCTTGCAAGGAATTTAGGTCTTTGACCATCTACAGATCTTAACATTCAGGCAGTGAGGGGAAATCTTGGTGCGTAAAAGTCAAGAGTGGAAACCGCTGCTGAAGGTGTGTGACCATCGAGGCCTCAGGTGGTATTGTTTGAGAAAACTCAAACAATATCTCACAAACAGTCATGCTACCACGATGGACATAGCCACATGGGCTTGGGAGTACTTTGGATAACCATTGTCATTTTACACTGTCCTCATTTACACAGTCTACATTTTTTAACAATGTATTGGAATACATTTTTAAAGTAACCCTCCCAACCCTGCCTGCAGTTATACTGATTACCTTTGGCAGGTCTCATGCCTACAGCCAAATCATGGCCATGCTAGTATTCAGTAATAACCAACCCCGCCTTGTACGATATATTTAATCATAAATATAGTTTACATATATTTTTCCTGCCTCTACAATATTCCTACTTTAGTTCTGATCTCTGACTTTATGAAAATGTGTCATATACTGAGACATGACATGCTAACATCTTGGAAAGTGTCATAATGAAACGAAAACATAAACTGTTACTCAGTTTATGACAGTCAGTCTTTATGACAGCTGATACCTGTTGTCATGAAGGGTTTATCCAGCCTTATGAACCTTCATTAACCCCCTACATGATCTTTTTTTCACCTTGAAAGTCGATGACATTTCCTAAAGTGATCGAAACATTAGAAAAAGTGAAATATTGCCTTTTTTAATATTTACATAAAAGCTGTGCACCACCAGGGTTCAAAGATTATCTTAGGGTCATTTTTGACCCGGCAGTTATAAAATCACTTAGTCACCACTTCATGTGCTACTGACTGAACTTTCTTGTGCACGTGCACCATATACCTGAAATTCACAGACCAAATAAAAAAACAATTTCATACAAAATAAACACAGCAGAGAGGATTAGCACTGAGGAGACTTATTTTTCAAAAAGGAAGCTCCATGCTATGGAGCAAAGCAGAACGAACAAAAAAAGAAACTGAATTAAGGTTCATTTAAATCAAACGCTGCTGTCTTTCACTCTGCGTGGTTTAGAGTTTCAAAATAGAACAAGCACACCGGGCATATTTTGTTTAGTGATTGTTGAAAGAAACAAACAGATGGATCTCATCGAGAGGCGAGCCACTGATAGCTGGCACTCAGGTACTCAGTGCATTTCACCTCTATCCTTTTTTCATGTGTTTCGACACCCAGACTGCTTTTTTTTTTTAATATGAGCCTTTTCAAAGCACTTTAGGGCTGAGTGGGATCAAGGAAAGCTCCATAACAATCCTGTTTTGTGGAAAATACAATTTTCAGAGCAGTCTGTGAAGCATTACCATTACCAAGAAGTTTTACTGTTATTAGTTATAAGACTAGTTTGACTAGTCACTTGAATTAAAAGGGATTTAATCCTAAACTCAATAACTTGGAAACATGTAACATGAATAACGTCAACTTGGACCTATTGTGTTCAGGTGGAAGGTTTAGGAATAAAAATGACCATGGTTCTTATAAATAAATGAAATATAGTATGTCATTTCTGAGGGGGTCTGTGGAATTGACTGTCCCTATAATTTATAGTTATATGGCTCCCTTGCTATAAAAAAAAGTTTCTCTGTTTTAAAGTATTAGACCACAATTTGACCGTAACCTCATGCAATTATACTGCATATATGCCTGGCTAAAATATGTATATGTAAAATACTTTATTGGTTTATTTAATGTCATATCAGCATCTATGGCTATTCATGACAAGAACAAGGTTAAATCAATACACACATTTCATCAGTACAAGTTCAATGTCAAACACAGTCACGGTCAATTTTGTATCTCCGATTGACCTAACTTGCATGTCTTTGGACTGTGGAAGGAAACCAGAGAATCTGGAGAAAACTCTTGTGGCATTGGAAGGACATGCAGACTCCACACAGAAAGGACCCAGACTACTCCAACCCAGGACCTTCTCGCTGCGAGGCCACAGTGCTACCCACGGAACCACCCATATATGTAGTAAATAGTGAATATAGATGTGAATACATGCTGAGGTGTTTCTCTTTTGCATCTAGCTCAACCAGAAGAAAGGTTCTAGCATTTTAACGTCCCTCAAAAGTGAAAAGCAGAAAATAACATTCAGATTTCATTACAATTCCACAGAAAGACGACCTGCTTTCCACTACATTTCTAACCTACTCCACGTTTTACTTTACCCATTTTAAGGAATTACAGTATCCAACATAACATTTTTTTTTTACTGTTTTACTGACCCCTTGTATATTTTTACTGGCCCAGAAAAAAATTTCTAATTGTATACACATTCATCCAAACAACAAAGAACTGATTTTTTCATTCATATTAATACTTTCAGTGAGAACTGTGGAACTTTCACTGGAAGCTCCTTTTGTCTGCCTCCTTGAGCCTCTTTAACACTATATTTTTACACAAACAGCTCCTTAGACCTAGTAACGTTGTATGATTAGATAATGTACGTCAAAACATTACTTTTATCCAATATACTGATTGCACATGGACTTGGATTCACTCTGACTTTACTGTACAGGTAAGTAGTCTGATGTGGGGAAAAAAGAAATCACAGTGAAATGGAAATCACAGTTAAATGCAGAATTGCATGGAATTTAACATTGTGTAAAATGACAGAAGAAATATATTCTCTAGCGTTATAGACATCCCCCCCCCCGTGAGTGGCCTAGGCACATCAAAGACAACTAGTATATGAAGCAAAAATGCAGTATATCTTACTTTTAAAAGGCTTGTAGAAAGTGTATAAGCATTTGTCTCTGTTCTGATGATGTGCTGGCACAGAAGCATCACAAATGTATGGACAGCTGAGAAAGTGTAGAAAAAGGAATTGATTAGGCTTATGTCCAACTTGCTACAGCATGTAACTATTCAACAACTTGATCAAATTAAGGTTTTAGGCACCTTTAGGAAAACTGGCTGCTTTTGCCACCACATTTGTTAAACTGGCTCTTTAACAAATTGTATATTGCAAATGGCTCTTTTTTTGACAAAGAAAACATACGGTACATACTGTAGGACACCACTGGACACATGACTGAACATTAAACAACTTTATTGTACAACACAGAACCAGGAGCACACAGTACATTCCATACACACAGAGAGATACACACTAAGCCTGGGGAGGGTCGGTGACAAATAGTACCCGAGTGTCTATCTTGCACTGCATTCTGGGAACTCCCACCATGACCTCCCCCATCCCAGAAATCATCACCCACTTCCACTCACTTGCCAGCACAGCTCCTTTCTGCCTCTACTCATTCAGTGCTATTGCCACAGATCCTTTCTGCTGTGCTCCGCTCTGCGCTGCCACTGTGGCTCCTGTCTGCAACCATCCGCTCCGCGTGTCACCGCTGGTCCAGGGCAGTGGCCTGTCCCAACATCCTCTTCACCACTCATCAGTATGGGTCTGGATGCTTTGCTGGACCGCTTAATGTTCTGCCTCCAAATCCCACTTCTGCCACCAACGTGATGCTAGTGATGCAGGACAATGCCGTTCAGGGGCGTCACCAGAGATTTATGAACAGGGGCTAAACTTTGACTGGGGGGTAAGCCCCCTAGGAGAATAAAAAAAAATAAAAAATCCACATTATGAAATTGGCATAAAATTAAATACATTTGGAGAAATTGCCTCATAGCAGACATGTCATTGAAAGTGTGCATTAGGTACATATATGACTTAACTACAATCCATCCACTAACAAGAGGTACAGATTAAGCAAAAACACAAGTAATGTTACTTGCAGTAGCAAGTCCTAAATACACGACTCAAATACTGAGAAAGTAGACTTTTCTTAAATCCAGTAAATACATGAAATAGCTTTGATTATGAGAAAACAATTAGTTTAGGCCTAGAATGAGTAACAAACCTCTATAATCAAATTCACGAAGCCTACTAGCTTTCTTTCTTCTTGATCACTAACCTCCAACAAACCTGCTTCTTCAGTCCAATCCAGGTCAGCCTCCTTCCTCTTTTTTCTCCTCCCTCTCCTTTCCTGACTTCAGTAATAAGTTCCCCCCCCCCCAAACACCAGTTAAACTTTAATCAACTTCATTTGTTTTATTTAAACTGCAAAATTCTTCTCACCTGACTCACCTTTGGAGGAGCTGCTGCCTTTACAAAAAAGTTTCCTATATCCATCTACAGGTAGAATAATATTGAGATATGATCAACTATTAACTTATTATAAATGTGTAAAATACACAGTCATACAATCAAGAGAGAACAAGCCATCTATTTATGTCTGCCATAAATACTGTAATGTTTAATACATAAACCATTTAATTGTTTTTTTTAGTAAGTTATTTTTATGTTCATTAATCATCAGGTTTTAGGGCTATAGCCCACCTAACACAGGTCTAACGACATCAGTGCTGCCATGAAGCCAGAGGACACATGGCTCAACAGGTTCAGGAACTTCACTGAACTATAAAACAGAACCAGGAGCACAACATACATGTCTCAAAGTGGAGACACACACACACTTACCTACAAGGTAGATCACAAACCGCAGTGTCCAGCTCACACTACATACTGGGAAATCCTGTGATGACGCCCCTCAAACTGAGAAGTCTCTGCCCAGCCTCTACAATCTAGTTCCTGTCACCACAACATATACAGGGGTAAAAATGGAAATTATAAGGTGGTGGAACACATTAATCATGAAGAGGTCACTTTGACAAATCATTTGAGGCATATTGAGTGGGATAACATGGAAGACAAATTAAAATTACATTTGTTTCAATTTAGGTTAATTCACCTAACTAGATTTTATTGCCTATCTAGCATCAAATATGTGTTTGTGGGATCATATTAGACTATGGACTAGCTAATCATAATCACAAAGCCTAAATCTAGTAATGTAATTTTGTAATGATCCCACACAAGTGACTGGAGTCAATTGCAGTTTTATTGTGGCACACAGGTGGAGACAAGAACACAACAAAAACTAACTGCACAGAGTGTGAAGACAAATAAACGGGAAGAAAGACAAAAACACAAACACAAGATCTCAAATGCTCAGAAGTTAGGGAAAAACATGGGGACAAACCAAACGGAGCACGCCACACTCTGGCGAGGGAAATCTAGAAAAAACATAAAGAGATAAACATCAGAAAAGACCAAACACAAAAGATCCAAATAAAAATGCAACAGTCTATAAAGTCGAACAACACTAAAGCAAGGCAAGGGCAAATAGTAAACATTTTACGTGGCAGATGTAAAGCGACAAAGAGTTACATCCTTATTGCTGAGCCGCACAAGGGAGAGTTTTCTCAGTCTTTTTATTTCTTCCAGTGCGGACTCTTGGCTGATTACTCTTATTGCCTGCAGGTGAGAGTAATTGCTGAGGCATTCTGGGAAGTGTAGTTTGTGTGTGTGGTTCTCCTCTGGGGCGCTTTTGGCGCCCTCCCATGGCCAAAGTCATGCCAAATTTTTACAATCTGATAAACAAATTCAGACATGATGGTACTTAAAGGTAATAGTCTGTTAAAAATCAGATTGAGAAATTGAAAAAAAAAATTATATATATATAGCACAATAAGGATAAGGGGTAAGCCAATTGATAACTGGCAATCTTTTCAAAAACTGATTACATAGACAAATACTAGCCATGCAAACCTTTGGGTTTGAATATTTTTAGTATTTTGATCAGAATCTGTGTGTGTATTTGGTTTAAGATGTCCTTCTTAAATGTGGTTCAAAAACAAGCATGGTTAGTATTAGAGCTTCGAATCTGTTTAAAATAATTGTGAGCTTGAATATGTAAATGTGAAACACTGCACAATTTCAATTATAAAGTCTACGTTTCTCTGTCCGTTTTATAATCACAGTTTGTTGAACTTTTGTTGAGATGAAACTCATTTAAAACGTATTAAGAACACAAGCAGCAGGATTAAAAAGTTGAATGCACTAACTGGACTTGCACTCGATATACATCACTGGCACTGAAATTCACTGCACGCACATGTCCAACTATAGACTGGATTACACAGTGTGCATATAAACGAAGTGCTAGCCAACGTGTCAGCTGCAGTACCAGTAGGAGACAGAGAGCCAAGTTGCACATAAAACAGCTTGTGTGTTTGGTGATGTTAGTTGAGCTCTCTTTGAAATGTATTTGAACTTACCTTCCATGTTGGGGAAAAAAAAGCAACTCCTTTTATGCTCACTGAACCTGCATGAACTGAAAATATTTTTAGTGTGGGGGTGGGGCCATGGGGTTATATTACTTTCTGATTTGTTGACTGAGTATGTCGATAGCATCAGCCGTGAGGAACGACAGGATGCAACACAGAAAAAGTTAATTTGCTTGACGCTAAACTGCCAAATAATTAATCACATATGTTGGAACATGTCACCTGGTTTTGTTTATGTCATATGAACATAACCATTCTGTTTTTATTTTGAGTTTGTCTCCACCCCATCCCATCATTGGTGTATTCCAGGATTGTTCTCACCTGTCCTATGCTGAACCATTTACAAGTTTGTCTGTGTAAATCTTGCTGGATCTTTGTCTAGTTGGGAAGTTTTATTATGTCTATACTCCCTGGTTTTGGCCTTCGCTTCTGTTTTCTTGGTTTTGATTATGGGTATAATGGCCCTGTTTGATGTTATCTGTCTCTTCGCAAATTGAACAGATGTAGAATGATAATTGCATTACTCCTAATAAACTACACACTGATACATGACACAGATATTACATATTATATTTTTACAAAGAAATCATAAATCTTAAATAATTTCTTAAAACCTGACTAAAGTTTATTCAAAATGAGCATTACATCAGTACTGGGAAATTACATACCGTAACCTTAAATAAAATGTCACAATGATTCATTTCTCCCACAGGTGTAACTAGATCATGTACTGGAAAACAGTATTATTCAGTATCTGTCTAAAACACCAGCAGTCGTACATTGATACATTGCAATAAGGGCATATGTACTGTGAAATATATCTAACAAATGCCCCCAAAAACAACAGGAGCAGAGAAACTCTCCCTGAGAGAGCTCATTACTGGGTCATTAGTTCTCCTTTTAGAACAGATTAATAACCCAGACATTTATTAGAGCATAATTTATGCTTCAGTGTATGTGTTCACAGATTTCTTTTTGTTCAGATCCTATTTCCTTGTCATGTGTATTCAAAAGCTATTTTCACTATGTGATTTTTTTCCCTCCTTAATGGCCTGATTACACTAATGTTGCTGCAAATATTTTTCCATCACCATCTGTATTTTAAGATTTAGGTAGGAAACCGTGCTATAATAATGCAGCATGCTCTTTTAAATAATGTGTTTCTCCTATGTGGGTGAACTCACATGGGGAGGTAAAGAAGGACTTTATTTTGATCTGGCGTTGTAAGCAAAATAAGGATAATAAGGCAATTAATCATGCCTGCTTCTACCCTTACACATATCTTATGTAGTTCTGCTCGACAAGACAGCATGAGCTAGCTTTAAAAAATTTATCATAATTTATCACAGTTGCAGCTACTGTTTAAGAAGATGAAAAAGTCTGAACTTTGCAATTATAGTATTTGTATTGCAATAATATGAAAAACTGCCGGACCCCTAAATTGCTCATACTGTGTCCTTCTTGGGATATGTGTATCAATAGTACCCTTGAACCCTTTTAACAGTTTGTGTAGGTGGCAGAGAGGCCCTGCCGAGAAATCAAGTACTTTAAAGTGATCCCTCACTGCAAGCTCATGCATAGTAATGAGGTATAGAGTGTTCTATGTATGGAAATAATTTACCCTTGAATATTAAATGTAGCATGAGAAGGTTAACATGTCAGTCTCTATCGTTTTTCATTGGCTGCACCATGATTTTTTTTATTACACTTGCCATATGTTGTTAAGGATTCTTTACCTAGCATCTGTATCTCTTATAATGAAGAACCTTAGAACCTTGGTCTATAAATAAACGTTTAATTTCAAGAGGCAGTCATATATTATCATTAGATATAACGAATAAAAAGTGACATAATGTGCTGTTATAGGAAAACAATGAATAACAGGATGGTGTGATATAGCTCCACAAGCACTACAGTTACCACCCCAGAGGTTATTTTCAGTATGTTCCAAAGTGTTATATTCCAGACGATGCAATTTTTAATTCACTACTCAATGATGTTCTTTTTAGCTATGTTTAATGTTGTGGAACATCCACAAGACAAGTTAGTTCCTCTTTTCACTTTATAACAAACACATTATAACAAAATGCATTATGCAACACTCACATTATAACAAGCACTCATTCCTTCAAATGCCCCTCTCTCTCTCTCTCTCTCTCTCTCTCTCTATCTCTCTCTCCCTCTCTCTCTCTCTCTCGCCCTCTCTGTTTCCTCAGTCTTGAAGCTACCATCTCAAGAAAATGCAGCTTGCTATGTTGCCAAGAAACCAGGAAGTGAAATGACATCCTACCCTGAAGACTTTCCTATAGAAGAAAACCTACTAACTGTTACAAAGCACTGACACTGGATACTCCTTCCATAAATACTAAATAAACATCGGCTCACAGGAAAATTAACCATATCAATAATCATACAGTTTTATTGTTAAAACACTTTTTCAAAGCAGGTTTTATTTGTCTTATACTAGCACCCCAGCAGAGAACTACAGGCCAGGACTACAATTCCCTGAGCCGACGGTAGATCACTCTCACCTGGGGGCGATCAGGTGTAATTGGTTCAAGTTCCTGGGAAATACTTTGCGAGTCTATTTAGATCAACTTAAGGTTTTTCTCTGAAAATTACCTTCGTGTTTGTTATTCTGCCACATTTAACATTTTCTCAGTTTGCTAATTTTGCCATGCCTTGCTCTGTTGCTCGTTTGTGTCTGTGTTTTGCCCTGACTTTGCTCATATGTTCTTTTTATGCCTTTTTCCCAGTTTTTCTCACTGGAGCGTCGAGCGTCCAGTTTCAGTTCACCCTCTACTTAACGAATTTTCTGAGCATTTGGTATTTTTGAGTTGCATTATTGTTCCTTGCCCTGTTTTGTTTCTCCAAACTCCATGCTTTCTCTTTTGTTCATTTTGTCACCATCTGCATGCTTAAATAAAACTGCAATTGTCTCCAGCAACTTGTGTGGGATCATTACAGTTATGTGTTGCCATAGAAATAATAATGTATTCAAATTAGTGCATTAATATAAATCTATAACTAGAATTATAACTAGAATTACTGTCAGAGCTGCTGATAATATAGAAATAATAATTATCTTCAGAAGAACTTCAAGAATTCAACAACACTGAAGTATAAGAATATTACACCTACAACATATTTTGTAATAACTTTGTATTGGTTAAGACGTATGGGGGTGCAGTAGTTGACATAAAGTGCTATTACACTTCCATTTTGCCACTCAGTGTCCATACAGCATTACTGTTTATAAGAGTTTTATGAATACATATGAAAATAAGAAGCCACTATATGTCTCTAGACCTAATTACATGGTATTTATGGTATAAATTGCATTTATGGAGCTATAGTGACATACACCGATCAGGAATAAACTTATGACCACCTCCTTTTCTCTACACTCATTGTCGATTTTCTCAGTTCCACTTACCATATAGCTGCACTTTGTACTTCTACAATTACAGACTGTAGTCCATCTGTTTCTCTA
>JAOVVH010000012.1:5081106-5096992 GCA_028566435.1 Scorpiodoras heckelii
TAGATAGATAGATAGATAGATAGATAGATAGATAGATAGATAGATAGATAGATAGATAGATAGATAGATAGACAGAATACACATTTGAGGTGGCCAGAAGTGTGCCCTCTCAGCAGTAGCCTGTGTTATGTTATGCATAAATTGAATGGTAAAAACATATCTGAACACAAACAGAGCCACACATTTAAGATTGCAAGTTGTATCTGTTTCTCTGGAGATTCAAAGATACAGAAAGGCATCAGAGGCCCTAGAAATATACTTACAGAAGTCTAAAATATGTTCCATAATAACTCGATATTAACTCTCTATTCCTATTCTAGCCCCTGGATACAACACACATATAAATAGTCCAACTCAAGCCAGAAGTCAAGCACTACTGAGACTTCAAGGACTCTAGCTTACAGCCAGCAGTGGGAGATTAGAGAGCTATTAGACCTCATCATTAACACATTAATGTCTGAAGAATCCCTTTACACTTTTACAACATTTGATGCTTGAAATATGTTCGTGTGACAAAGATAAAGCTGCCTATAATGTCTTGATGTACAAAGCAGGCACATTTGCAATGAACATCATTTATTAAAAAGAAATGCGAAAGTTATGTCACAGGGAAAATATGTGAAGGAAACAATATTTAAATAAGTCTGCATATGATAATTGTTTTAACAAAACAGTCAAATTAAAACTCTCCTGGCACATATCGAAAATCAAATGTGCTCTATTTATAAGGGATATGTAAATCAAAACCTTTTTCAAAGGCTCCTTAAATGCTGTGGGCAGTAATATACTTACTGCAGAAACATTAACTCTCTTAAGTGTCTTCATATCAGGATCTTATTCAGGGAATATTCCCTAATTCAGGAAAATTTAAAGTGTGTGTGTGTGGGCCTGTTTATATATCTTGATAGGAACCTATCCCCACAAAGAAAGGAATAGTTGATCATTTTGACATTTGGATGGTGCCCAGGAGCAAAAGTGGAGTTTTTTGTCGTTTTCTGAAACAAAACAATTAAAAAATAGATAGTATATCAATAAAGTTTTTTATATCTTTGTGGGGAACAAATGTCTCTACAATGATAGGAATATCTGATATTTCTGACCTTGTGGGGACATGTTGCTGGTCCCTATAAGGAAAGAGTTTTCTTTGTAGCTTTTAACAAAAATAATGAATAAAAGAGCCAAAATGTTGCCTTTTCATTATTGAGGCTTGGGTTAGGTTAGGGTTAAATCCTGGGTTAGGGTTAGGGTAAGTATTAGCACTAATTAGCTGCAGTGATAACTATGTCAAAGGAAAGTCCTCACAAGTATAACAAGACAAACATCATGTGTGTGTGTGTGTGTGTGTGTGTGTGTGTGTGTGTGTGTGTGTGTGTGTGTGTGTGTGTGTGTGTGTGTGTGTTGAATGATCTAATCTGATTGGTCAAATGGAGTTGATTAGTTTTCAGCTCTGGCTGTAAGACAAAACGTTGCTTCTATAGTAACAATTCATTCAAAAGAACCTCTATGGCATAAGTGTCACATAATCTTAGCCGAACAATAAACAAAAACATTAAACTTTAATAACATATTTTAAGCAAGAACAACTAATAAATTGTTGATATGGTGAAGTTTACTGTAAGGAGAGGTTTATGTATTATTTATGAAAGAAGTCTCCAGTAACAGTCAGCACATTTTCCACTTCGGGAAAGACAAAAGAGGAATTTGTGCATTGTTGGTTTCTCATTGACATGACAAGCTGCAATTTATTTATTGTACTAAAGTTTTTTTTAGCATTAAATCTTTTTTGAAGTATTTGTAAAATTATATTTTTATTTTTTTAAAACTTACTAAATTTGAGAGAGAAAAAAGAGAGGCGTGTGTGTGTGTGTGTGTGTAATAATGAATATATCCTGTACACTAAACTACCATAAAAACTGGTACACCAGTTAATACTTGGTAGGTCCCCCACGGGATCTTGGAGGGAACGTTGCACAGTCCTCACGCTGATGTTTGTTGAGGCCCCGGCACTGAATTCCAAAGTTACCTGAGGCAGTGTTACACGCCTATCACGTGAAACGATTCTTGCCAGCCGACGCTGGTCACGTTCACGCAGAGTCTTTTTACCTCCACACTGCTGTCGTAACTTCGAGGTTTTGCCGGAATTCTTGTAGTCACGCTACACCCTTGAAATGCTCAAGTGTGAAAATTCAAACTTTGCTTCGAAATGCTATGACTTATCTCAATAGCTCCAACTAATCAACTCCATCAAAAATCACAAAATTGTGATAACTTGCCGTTCTCATGTCGGAAACAGCTCTAGAAACTTCCATAGATGTCTATCGCATTATATACGCACTGGCGGATGCAACCAATGATGTGCATATGTGGCGTTGCTATGTGTTTTGCAACAGTTTTTTCTGGTACTAAAATACATGTTGTAATGGGGGGAAAATCAATCCGCACTCCGCAATCAGCCGTACATCTCACCACCCCGAAAGTGTTTCATTCCTTACATAGCACACATTTAAATAAGTTTCAAATAAGTATGATTTCAAAATGAGGGCTCAGTGAATCTGGCTTCTGCAAATATAATACCTTCCCTTCCCTGGTATTTACACAGGCAGTTGCCGGTCCTGAAGTGACTTTTAGACTGCAGTAGACTGCACTACTGGTGCTCAGTTATTCTATTTTTATAGACACCGCTTTTCTGTATTTTGCATTTTTATCTAAGAAACATAGGACAAATGCACAAAGCAGACAAGACATGCTATTCTGGTCTTAACACAACAACAACACAACAACACAAGTTTTTATACGCAAGTATGAGTTTGCATTTTTTTTTACATATGCAAATCTATCGCAAATCAAGACCCCTGGGTTTTTAACACTCACAGCAAGGTGATAGTATTTGCACTTCAGATTTCTACATTCACATATCTAAGATTATATGCTTGATCATTTTAATGAGTAGCATTATGCATAAAGTTCTCTGAACTGACAGAATTGGACACATTAATTAACACGAACAAATCATGAAATTCAGCATGTATACAGTATACTATACCCCACACTTACACCAGTGTCACTTCTTTTATTTAACAATAACATACCAAATAAGCCAAATAATCAGGACCATCATTAATTAAAGTTTCTACTATTAGCGTATAAAATTTAATCCACACTGACCAAAATGAATACATTACCACTTTAATGAACATGCTTGTGCTTGTTAACTGGAAAATTCAGAAACACAGCTGATTAGCAAGTACACTTACACCTGGAGCTCAGACTTCAGGAAGTTATCAACATTTACAAACATCCTGTAAAAGATATTTTTGCTAATTTATGTGGAGTCATGTATTGAATAAACATCAGTTAGTGCAGGTCTATTTAGTTAACATTGAAACAAAAGGCAGTTAAAATGTGTTGTATATTACCTTGTTAACATTACTTGTGGTTTGATTTGTTCATGTTAATTAATGCATTAAATAAGGTTAGGAATCTTAATCTAAACCAAGTTTTTGCTATAAAATGAGCCTATAGTTGAGCCAAACTTTTTTTTTCAAAAACTTAAAACAAAAAGTGATTTTCAGACAGCTACATTTGGAAAATGGTTCTAAAAAAGGCTTAATTTGTCATTACATTGTTGGGGAAAAATCAATGAACAAAGCAGTGAACTGCATGCTTCGATCTTTATGCAAGATAAGTTATCATTAGGTCTTACAAAGACTTTTAGTTTGCTTGCAGATCAATTGTGCTGTTAAGTACGATTGTAAAACAAGACTACATCTCTCGGCGTGTTGCTTGGTCTCTCAGCAACTTGGCTAATTAATAACAATAATTGAGGTGTTGTCAGATCTTATAACAGCATCAGAGACACTAATCATGGGTGATGTTAAACTAAATGGGCTTTGCTGTTAGGCTGTATTTGGGAAGTTGCACTGTGACAGGCCCTACGGGTTACATATAAGATGAAAACTAAGAGGATGAGTTTTTGTGATATTGTGCAATTGCATTGTGTGTTTATGATAATCAAATCTGAATTGAACTGTTTCATTTAGAAGATGCAAAACACTGTTTTCATGCCTGCACAACCATAATTACTTGGTCTGCTAATTTGGTTGGGCATAAGACAGTTTTGTTGTTTGTGCTTATTGCTAGTTTGGTGGTTAGAAATGATTGACAGGAGTGGAGAAGCCCAAGAGGGAGTGTCACATTCAAAAACCAATTTGTATTACTTCTTAGCATTAAAAAAATGTGACGTCAAAATGGTATTTTCAGGGGTTAAAACTGTTATATCAACACGAACAGCTACTTCACTTAGCTACTAACCAAGCTACTAACTGACCGATTTTGAAATCTGTGACTAATAAGAAACAGCAACTCAACAGTGGCTACTAAATGTGGATCAAATAGTTGATGAATCATTACAGATGAAACATCATATTATTAGTTTTATTTAAAAACTGTCCAGAGTTGCCACCACAGCTAACAAGAAAATGCTAAAGACAAAAAAAGCATCAGTGATGCAAAACATGTATGGGATGAATTGATATTTAACTGCAATCTGCTGAAATGTAAATCAAAATACAGGGTGTCCAAAAAGTCGTCATGAATACGGAAAATGGGAAATTGTACCTAAATATACATTTATTTACAACCAGCCTTGTGATCGGAAGATCACCGGTTCGATCCCCGATACCGACAAGTCATGACTGAAGTGCCGTGGAGCAAGGCACCCAACCCCAAAACTGCTCCCCGCGCGCCATCACCAATGTGTGTAAATGTGTGTTTGACTGCACGGATGGGTTAAACGCGGAGGACAAATTCCTCTGTGTGCAAGCACAGTAGGCCAATACTTCAATTCACTTCACTTCAAATAAAATATACAATAAAAAACTATTACAAATATTAAATAAAATATAATATTAAATATATGAGTTTGTTCATTTTTCCTATGTATGGAGACTATGGGGACACCCTGTATCTCATGTAAAAAGGACACTGTGAAGTATACAATAACGAACTAGCCTTTTAGATTACTATTTGCTCGCAAAACAGAAGTTCACCCAGATAGACTCAGCCCAAATGCTTCTGTCATGTCTTATGTCATTTCTCTTTGGTGAATCTGAATTTCCACTGGGTGAGTTTTATTCGTATTTGATCCGATGTCTGCTTTCCATGAAAAAGCAGGTGTCTTTTCAGGTGTCTTCCATATTGCTGTAGCAATTGGACATACACTAAAGTACCAGAAAAACTGATATACCAGTTAATACTTGGTTGGTCCTCCAGGGTATGTTGGAGGGAACGTTGCACAGTCCTCACGCTGATGTTTGAGGCAGTATTGTACGCCAATCATGTGAAACAGTTCTTGCTAGCAGACGCTGGTCACGTTCACCCAGAATCTTTTTACCATCATACTGCTGTCGTAATCTGAGGTTTTGCCGAAATTCTTGTAGTCACGGTACACCCATGAAACGCTCATATGTGAAAAGCCAAACTTTGCTTCTACCTTTGAAATGCTATGACCCATCTCACGAACTCCAACTACTAAACTGCACTGAAAATCGCAAAATCGTGATAACTTGCCGTTCTCATGGCGGAAACATGCATAGGTGGAGTTGCTATGTATTTAGCAATTTTTTTCTAGTACTTTAGTGTATATTGTAAATTTAGAGCTAAACCGTAAAAAAATGCACCCCTGAATATTAATATGTAAATTCCAACATTATAGCAATCATAAAGATTAGATCATAATAATTAGACTGTTTAAAGCTTATTTAAAACCCTAGAGATTCACTGGAAAAAGTGCATGGGTATTTGTTGAATGTTTAGTCTGCCAGCTGGCTACTCACGCAAAACCCTGTAAAAGGAAACCAACTGTTTTTAACATAATGATTTGGTCGCATATCACAGTAGCATACCTAACTAAACGGTCATGAAGTTACCAAGAATATACTGTATAACGTAACACCAAATGAAAATACAAGTCTTGTTCCTCTACTCTGTAAATGCAGTGACACTAGCAATGCATATCTTTCCTGCCCAGCTTCAGTAATTGCTCGAGTCCTCCTGCCTAGCACCAATTATATCTCTCAAAATTATCTCCACCTTCTGATGGTAGTTAGTGTGTCAATCTGATTTTAGGGCTCTGATTATGATCGCTTCCCACACTTGTTCTTATAGGGCTTTAGATTTGAGCAATAGCAGATTTTGACACGTCAAACCCATTTCTGTTCTAACCCTGAGCAAATATCTAATCTTCATTCTGCCCTGTGTGTAGGTTAGAGTGGGTAAAAGTGTCTGCCAAATGAATAAATGTAAATTCTAAAGCTTGCAATTACCTGGTTCATCTGTTTTCATACATGGAGAATGAAGGACTGGAGAGAGTCTTGGCTGAACTTCTCTTGAAGCCATAATTGCAATAATGTTAGTCTATTTTCTTATAAAGCCTACCAGATGCTTTTAATACCTTACACAAGTGATATGAAGTTATTGTGGATGTTGCCATCAGCCAGAAGTGCTGGTATTGTGATGAAATATTTATTTATCCAGTATCTTCTATGCTTCTATTGCACTTCTCTATAACTCAGTACGTTTTTGTTTACTAATCCAAATGTAAGTCGAGAAATACGCCAATACTCATTTTCTTTTCACACTCTGCGGTTTCGGACTGGTATAAATAATACACAAGGAACTTGACTCCAAACCTCAATGTTAAGCAAACAGAGGACAAGCAAGTACACAAATAAATGTTTGCATTAAAATGAGTTCAACTGCTCTCACTCTCACATTCTCAACCATATTACCGCCTACTATAATCATGAGAGCTTCAGCGTATTAAAGAATATAAGCTTACCTGCCGTGATGGAGGCTAGACGGACGTAGTCATATCCTTTCTCCACTGTCTCATATGGATAGCTCTCAACCAGGTTGAGCCCTAAAAGAGACATGATAGCACTTGATATTTAAGCATCCTTCAGAAAAATGCAACAGTTTAACCCCTTAAACTATTAGGACACATATGTATATTATTTTCTCTCTCTATAATATACACGTATCCTATTCATTTGACTGTAATTACTGAATAATTCAAAGTATTTACTCAATAATACGCTTGAAGGTGAAGAGCTGAGTGAAAAAATAGGAATTAGGAGGTCAAGTAGGCACAGTTTATGAAATGTTAAAGAAATGCGGTTAAAACCTCTAGAATGGTGAGCACTTCAGTATGACGAGTAAAAATTACAATAATATAATAGAAGTACACAGACAATAACTGGCAGCATAGGGTGATATGACTATATAAAATTGACATTGTTATAAACTGACACAATACACTTTTGTTTTTGGATTTTTCTAGTGCTGTCTCGTGTTAAATTTTTTTAATCACGGTTTTAACACACATTTTGATTCGTCGGCATCGTAGGGCCATTGAAAATGAAAGAGAAACGACTGTTGAATGTTGCCTCTTTATTCACTTGACTTTATTTGATGAAAGTGAAATATTAGCGCTGATTTATTTTTTCGTTATTTTAAATAAAAAAATAGTTTTTGTCTTTCATTCATCTGACATACTGATTAAAGTTGGACTTTAATTAAAGGCATTGATTCGCCAATTTAAATTAGAGTAACGCGGCACGTTGCAAACCGAAGAGTGAGTTTACATTCCAACCACAACATACATTAAAAAGTTAAAATACATCACCCACATTTCATAGACCTTTCATCACATTTATTTCAAAAGTGCCTACAGCATATACAATGAATCTGAACCGCATTGTTTGTCATGTTAAATACAGCCGAGTGCTGTCTTGTAGAACACATCCAATCAGCTGTCTGCTGTTGATGACGTTGCAGGACATTTCAAATAGAGCCGTTTTAGTGACCGAGTTCAATAAGAAGTGCCCTTGGGATTCTGTACCCTGTGCAGTGTGTAGGGAGCAGATTAGGGTCACTTGTGATTGGAATGCAGCCCAAAACGAGTAATGTAACGGTCAATTTGGGTGTTCACTGCGGCGCCGCTGGTTTGCGTAATTTAACTAATTTATAATTCGCATTAAAATTTGTAGTTGCGTTAATTTTTTTAATCGCAATTAATTTTTTTTTACGCGTTAACCCATTCGTCAACACGTTAATTTGACAGCACTAGATTTTTCCCCAATTTTCTCCCTTAATTTAGGTGTTTCCAATTCCCACCCAAAAGATTTCTCCTATATCACATGACGGCTGCCAGTCAGGAAGGGCGAGGCTATTAAATGTTCCCTCTGAGACACAATGACGCCAGCTCATGCAACGTCCGGGAGCAGTGTAACACACTAGTAGGAGAGCGCTCCCACCGACCTTTCGTTTACATGTACCCACAGATTGGCCTGTGTCGCACCAACTGACATGCCAGAGAGCGTATGCTGCCCCTCCCATCCTGAGAGCATGGCCAATTTTGTTCTCTTGACTCCTAGCTATGGGCAGCTACAGCATCACCCGGACTCGACCTTGCAATCTCCAGATGATAGGACAAACACTTTGCCGTTGCACAACTCAGGAGCCACAATACACTTTTCTGACATTTAATGCAACACTAATAACCCTGTTTTGTTTCCAATTTGGTACAAACTTAGATATCATTACGAACAGCTGTCATATCATCGCTGGAATTGCTGGCATCAAACAACAACTCCCAGACACCAGAGCGGCCTACAAACATGGCCACCGAGGACTACACCCAACCTTCACTTTCATGTTCACCTTCCTACTGAACACATACACCTGGATTCAATTACAATCACAGCCACACTCAAAAAGGACTCTCAGTTGGCACAGTCATTGTGAAGTACTGTATACACTCAGTGTTCTTACCTGTCATTACAAAACCTTTGACCTTGCCCTGGTTTCCTGGTGTGCTGATTCTAGCCTGTTTCCTGTTTCTGATTCTTGCAGTACGTTATGGATCTGTTTGTCATCTGTACACCCTTGAAATGCTCAAACGTGAAAATCCAAACTTTGCTTCTACCTCTGAAATGCTATCTCACGAGCTCCACCGCATTGAAAAATCACAAAATCGTGATAACTTGCCATTCTCACAGCGGAAACAGCTCTAGAAGCTTCCACAGATGTCAATCGTTTTATATACGAGCTGGTGGACACAACCAATCATGTGCATAGGTGGTGTTGCTATGTATTTTGCATAGGCTGATACTTCAGTGTATATGTGTAATGTTTTTATGTGTTTTATATAAATTGTTTAAGACCAGTACGTTACCTGTCACTCTGTGAATTGTGCACTTATTTACAGTAAAGCACTGTGATGTTTTTTAAGTGATACTCTAGAAACTACTGGCAGTAAACAGCATCTCACCATGTATGCCAGACTGGTAGAGACTCCAGTATATACTCAGGCAGTTCTTCTCTCTCTTCATGCCACGTCGGCACTGGCAACCATGCAGTGGGCTGGACAGCAGAGCAGACACAGCATTGGCACACTGGCTGCGTGCACCAGGACCCAGCTTCATGCTGCCGTCTCCAGCCACACACTGACGCAGGGTCCTGAGGCGCGGGCTGCACGTCTCATCGCTGGAGCATGAGTCCCCAGCCAGGAGGCAGTCTCTTCCTACACATAATATCACTTGCAGGGCTGTAAAAGAGACACACATAATAGCATCAATGCGAAACTGTTTCAATGCACTGAATAAAGCCATGGTTATTAACCTGTAAGTTATTAAAACCAGTGTGATGCAAGCCTTATTTCTCTGCATGAAAATTAAAAATGTTGAATTTTTTAATGAACTCTGTGAAGGCCAAAAATTTTGTTTTTAATTAGTGCACATGATGAACTAAATTATGGGAGCAGTGTCGTGTAACATGGCGATCAATAAAAAGGACATGAAATTGTAACACATACACACAGTTTACTTTATTCATGCTATCAACTCATTTCAGACTTTTGGATTACCAAAATTATTTCCACATTTTGGATCATTTTTGCTCAAAAGAACATCCTCGTGATTTATTCTAATGGATAAACTAATCAGTCACTTCCTAAGGCAACTTCCTACAACTCAGATGTAGTTCACGGGCCTGATTTTTTTTTAAAATTAATGTTATGTACAGTATATTTTTCATTGGGATGCCTTATAGAGAAATTCTGAGACTACATGCCTCCTATGGCTTTGTGAACAAGAGGACAAAGATATTAGCAGTGCATAAACATTCACCACTGGCAAATTCATTTCATTATTATGCACACTGCTCCCAGGAACCTGCCTCAGCACTCCATGGGCATGTTATCTTTAGAGGAGCACATGAACCAAAACGTAGGCACAATTTTATTAATGTGCGAACTTGAAATAGCAAATGGGGAGCATGAATAAAGCAAATTGTGTATGCATTATGATTAGTTGACCTCAATTTAGTATCTCATGGCCACACTCTGTACACAAATTTAAAGATTTTTTTTTCTTGGTCTTCGGAGGCCTCTGTTATAGAGATTATTTGTCTTTCCTCATCCTTCACAGATGAAAAGATGTGAGATGTAAATTCTTGAGCACATTTCCACATTTGCATGACTAAGTATGGTGCATTTTTTGCAATTTTTATCATTTAATAAACCTCGCTGCAAAAGAGAACCTGATTTAATGCATTTTAATGATGTATAATTCAAAGAGTGAGACAATAGCTTCTACCAGGACTAAGGTGGAAAATACTAAATAAGTACAGGCAGGAACACAATTATTCAGCTCTTAAATTTAACCAGATGAGAAAATAAAAAGTTCAAAGTAAATGATAAAAAGTGTGTTATTTTAAACATGTTAATGCATGTGTGCACTTCTGATACCTATAGTCAGACATGACACATTTAGGGAGGCTCATAAGAATCACATTTATTGAGTATTGTCACGGAGCCAGGTAAGCAGGCATGTGCAGGCATTTCTGCAGAGGTAGCACATGCTTAGCTAGCATGACTACATACATGAGAATATGTGGAGATGGCAGGAGGCAAAATGGGACCTTGTACTGGGTTGAGCACTGTTCTGCATCAGCAGCAGAACGGGATTACAGGACGGATAAATGCGTTTGATACAAACGCTGGCTAGCGAAACAAAACGCAATGAGACGATGCATTATTTATATCCTCAAGCTTTCCTGTTTCCCATCTTCCACATAGAGGCATATCAACCCCTAGAATTTAACTGTTAATTATTTTTTAGATGCAGTGTTGTGTTGATATGAGCGTTATGCTAATTAATGAAAATGTGGTCATAAGAAAAACATGTAGCTGAATTTCAATTAGGAAGCCAGCGCTTTGTTTGTTTAATGCTTCACAATGAGACCTTGGATTTGGTTTCTTTAATGTGTGATGATGGTAATTAAGGCACTAATGATTAAGAGTGTTTTCACGCTTGGCCTGAGACTCGAGTCTACATCCAGGACTGATTCCGGGTCATTTGCTAGAGCGGCCTGTAATTGCAGGTTAGCTTATATGTAAAAGAGTTTAGCGATTTCATATATCACTTTTATGCATGCAGCTTCGTAATACAGGAGGCATTCAGTCTACATCAGTTTAGTGGTTTTTATTATTTTCCTTTCACTCTAGCAATAAATAACAGCTCCTTTTTGGATGCATGGCAGGTCATTGTACAGGAATACGTGTAAACAATGAGCTAAACGTGTATAAAAATATTTTTGGCCATCATGAGATGTGTTTTGTTTTTGTTTTTTTTCATTTTTTTTCTTGTTTTTTTCCCAGTGTTCTCAGTGTAAGCTCTTGCACCACCAAGGTGCTGGCCATTTGCGTCTGAATGCCTTCGTCACTCCATATAAACAATCATTCACCCACAAAACTGGAAACAGTAAGTAATATGAGAAGTTGAACCAGTTGTGTTACTCAGCTTGCAGATCCAACAGTGGGTAGCTTCTTTACAGGATGCAGAATGGTTTACTGTACTGCTCCCAGATTTTAAGTGTGGTATTCTACCCAAATAGTACAAGTCGTGCAAGATTTAACTGAGTAACTTAACCTCTAAAGCGAATAGTCTTGCACAAAACTAATTTCAATCATATTTCATTATTCCTATATCAATATAATGTCAATTAAAAAGTGGAGAAAGTTTTGCAGACTGGCCAAGGCTTTTACAACGTCTGCTAGGTCAATGACAAACTGCAAACCTGAATAATACCAAGCATGTCATATTGAATTGCAGATTAAATCAAATCTCCCAATCCCACAATGACAAGGTCAGTGTATTCAGATGTACTGATGTGGAAATGTTTACATTCAACAGCCAGTGACCTGTCATTCCAAAATGCCTTTCATTATACCAACAACATACCCAGATCTGGTACAGACCTGCTTCAGAAGTGGTTCAGCCTCAAATCAGTACCTGCATAAACATTTATCGGACCAAGCAATTGTTTTGAATTTTTCCCCAGTTTTCTCCCTGATTTGATCAATGCCAATTCTCATCCATTAGGATTTCTCCCAGATTATACAACAATTTCCAACCAGGGAGGGTGATAGCTATCACTTTCTCTTTACTTTCCACCTTTTCAAACTGCTGCTTACACGATGGCAGAGGAAAGTGCTCCTGCCTGCTTCTGTAATTCAAATTGTTTATGTTCATTCCCTATACAGATGAGGGATAAATTAAAGGCAAAAAAACAACATAAAGTTAGTAAGTTATTGGGCTGGCACAATCCACCAGAAGAGCTTCAATGAATCTTAGTACAGATTCAAGTCTCTGGAACTGAACTGGCATGATGAACACTGTTCCTCCTATTTTCAATCAGCTGGCGTTTTGATGATGGTCTGTTGATATATGTGGAGTCATCCTGGAAGTGACTACTCCCATCAGGATAGAAATGTTTCATTATAGGATAAAAGAGATCAGTCAGACTGGTATTGTATTGATTTGCAATGATGCTTCATTCTAAGGGGACAAGTGGAGGCAAACCATGTCAATAAAATAAATAAACACATCCCAAAGCATAACAGACCATGGAAAGTGCCTGCAGAGCATGAAAAGAAGTGAACTGAAACTCACCAAAGAGAGTTTATATGTATTAAGTTCAGAAATGATAAGAGAAGATGGAGGCTCTGAAAAGAAACAGCACTTCGATTTAGCCAAGAAAAATGACAATATTATTTATATATCACCTATATCGCCCAGCCCTAGAGCTAATCTAATCAGAAAAGGCCAAAATCTGTATCAATCTAATAAAGCATTGTAACAAACCATATACAGGGTGAGCCAGAGATATCTGAAGATTTTGATATGCTTATTTCTCAGTCACTAGTTTGATTAGAGTAGTGAATGGTGGGAGAAACAGTAGCTCGATTGATCGCGTTTTACTCAACATGGAGCAGTGGTCATAACAACACGTCGAAACGTTTTTTAAAAACAGCGATTCTGTGATTGCTACTCAACGGCTATTTCGCATTAAGTTCAATATTCCTCGTCACGGTGCTGTGCCCTCTCGGTTAAAATTTAACTACTGTGTTATTTCATTAAAAAAATTGTCAGGTCTCTCTGGCTCACCTAGCTGAACAGATGCACGCATTCTTTCAACATTTTCTGGCGTTTGAACTCTACATGGCTTGCCGAGAGGTTTCGTTTTCAAGGCAGAACGTTGTTACTAAAATTTCCAACCCATTTTTTTTATTGTGTTATGAGAGGGCACAGAACCGTGACGAGGGATATTGAACTTAATGTTAAATAGCCGTTGATTAGCAATCCCAGAGTTGCCATTTTTTAAAAAAAAAATGTGTCAACAATGAACGCACGATGTGTTGCTCACCACTGCTCCATGTTGACTAAAACAGCATCAGCTGAGCCACTGTTTCTCCCACCAGTCACTACGCTAATCAGACTAGCATCTGAGAAATAAGCGTATGAAAATTGTCAGATCTCTCAGGTTCACCTTGTATTTATGATTTACATTTAATAATAGTACAGTGTGTGAGTCTTTTAGACTCTACAGGCTATAGCAGGTTTTACCTGCCTTTAAAAAAAGCACTCATTTAGAGACCCATCAGGAACTGAGAGAGATCAGTTAATAAGTTCCACAAAGATTAAATTTTTCTTATTTGATTCCCATATTGAAATTGAATTCTGTTTCATTTTATTTGCACTGTGAAAATAATAGTGATTAAACTGGAATAAAACATAAAAAAAAAGCTTTGACAGGCAGAATATATGCCGATCAGCCATAAACATAAAAACCACTGACAGGTGAAGTGAATAACATTGATTATCATGTTACAATGACATCTGTCAAGGGGTGGGATATATTAGGCAGCAAGTGAACAGTTAGTTCTCAAAGTTGATGTTTCGGAAGTGGCAAAAATGGGTAAGCAGAAGGATCTGAGTGACTTTGACAAGGGCCAAATTGTGAAGGTTACACAACTGGGTCAGAGCACCTCCAAATCGGCAGGACTTGTGGGGTTTTCCTACCTAACACACACTAATGTGTAGTTAGTCCCTTCCTAAAGTGGTCCAAGGGAGGACAACTGGTAACTGTTGACAGAGTTATGAGCACCCAAGGCTCACTGATGCACTTAGGGAGCGAAGACTAGCCCGTCTTTTCAGATCCAAAAGAAAAGCTACTGCAGTATAAATTGTTGAAAATGTTAATGGTGGCTATGACAGAAAGTTGACAGAACACACAGTGCATCACAACTTGCTGCTCATGAGGCTGTGTACCTGCAGACTGGTCAGAGTGTCCATGCTGACCCCTGACCACCACTGAAAGCACCTGTAATGGGCACAGGAGCATCAGAAAGGGACCATAGAGCAACAAAAGATGGTGGCCTGGTCTGATAAAAGTACATTTTCCTTTACATCAAGTGGATGGCTGGGGAAGAAATGACGCCAGGATGTACTATGGGAAGAAGACAAGGTGGTGGAGGCATTGTGATGCTCTGGGCAGAGTTATGCTAGGAAACCAGGGGTCCTGACATTTTTGTAGATGTTACTTTGGCACATACTAACTACCAAGTACTTAAGCATTGTTGCATACCACACACACCCCTTCATGCCAATGGTATTCCCTAATGGCAGTGGCCACTTTCAGCAGGTCGATGCACCCTGCCACATTGCAAAAATTGTTCAGGACTGGTTTGAGGAACATGACAAAGAGTTCTAGGTGTTGACCTGGCTTCCAAATTCCCCAGATCTCAATCCGATCAAGTTTCTGTAGGATGTGATGAACAAACATGTCTGATCCATGGAGTTCCATGTTGCAACTTACAGGATTTAAAGGATCTTCTGTTAATGTCTTGGTGCCAGATACCACAGAACACCTTCAGAGGTTTTGCTGAGTCCATGTCTTGATGGGTCAGAGCTCAAAGAGGGGACTAAACAATATTAGGCAGTTGGTTTTAATTTATGGCTGATTGTATTGTATAATACTGATTTTTTAAAAATATTGCAATCAGCTTTCAATGTTCTCTTCTGTATCTAATATCCTTTATGGGTCCACAGAATGAGAAGATCTTTCATTCCTAGAGCCAGCAGGCTTTTTAACTCCTCCCATCGGGGACAGAACGCTGCTACAGACTGAGGTTAAGTCAGTCACACTACATGGACATCACTTAACCTCACTTACATTTATTCACTGACATTTATTCATTTATTCACAGACTCTTACTACATACACGGACAAAAGTTCAGTTCACTTTTTTATTATTATTGTTATTATTGTTATTTTTAATCAGTCATTGGCATCCTAAACTTTTGCCTTTTTTTTTTTTTTTATATATTACTTTCTGGCCATTTGCACCATGTACTGCACTGTTATAGGATTTATACATATATATTTTTCCCTTTTTCTTACCGTGTATGACTGTGTTCTGTGTTCTATGTGAGTTTATATGTTGTATTGTACTGCTGCTGCTATCTGCCATTTTACATTTGCT
>JAOVVH010000012.1:5194787-5207060 GCA_028566435.1 Scorpiodoras heckelii
CTGGTCCAATTTAGCCATGAAACCTCCCACACTAAAATGACAGGTGTTTCAGTTTCATTGTCTAACCCCTGTATTTCCACTAGCAGAGCTTTTGGCCATATTGCGTCTGAAATGTCACTTAGTCAATATTAATTGCTTATTTCTATAATATATTGCTCTATACTGAACAGCAACTCTCTGTCACGCTGATATTCAGAATAACCACACTCTTCTTGTGCTCAAACAGAAGCACCTCTGTACGTAACAGACACACCGTCTGCATCGTTATTTGCTGTAAAACATCTCAGTGGTCACAGAAATTTTCTAAAATAGGCCAATTTTCTTTTTACAAAAAAACCTGACCCTGTCATGCCTGTGATTAACTGCCCTGTCTGCTGCTCCTCCTCCCCTGAGTATGTTCACAGAGTGAGAATGGGGCACAAATCAATGGGCATCTGTTAGTGCTTGTTGAAATTCCTATTACCACTAGGTGCAAAAGCTTGCCACCCCAGAATTGCACAACGTCTTAAAAGGCACACAGAGTAATGGAACATTGGCTTGTCACATTGAAACCTATTTAAAACTCGCTGGTCACTCCAAAGGCGTAATTAGCATTTCAATGCCATTTTAAACGTATTGAGTTGGGCATGAGGATTTTATGAATATCAACATTTGTTGCATAACTGACGCACCATATATGGCATGGCTCTGCTCCACTTGCCCCTATGAACAAGACGTCACTGTGTCAAGCTAACTTAAAACCTAAATCAACTGATATAAGATGTGTTTATAACACTTCCAGTTAACCTCACTGGGCAGTCACCTGTTGTCATCAGTCATAAACAGCTCATGTACTGTATATATCATGTAGCACAAGACTCTGTCCTTAAGTTTCACCATCCTGAATGTCTCAGGGATGTGTCCTTAGAAACCATATTCCCTGTCATTGCTGAAGCTAAACCTGATCATACTCCAGAGAAGTTATCGGCTCAAGTCCTGATGGCAGAACAATTAGAAAGTGTGTGTATGCGTGTGTGTAAGTATCAAGGAGGCGGAAGTTGCCCTAATGAATGCTAATCTACTCATTATTTGGTCTGTGGTTTCAGCGAGATAAAAAGCACCGCCGCTCCAAAATTATTCAAAGAAACGTTTCATTATATGTACAGATCACACATACACTGTCACATGATTATTATTGCATTTCCAACACATCCAGTTTATGTTAATTCAGCATCTGCCGCTCTTGATGTCGAATTGTTCTGGCGTGATGTTGATGAACTGACAGGATTTGTCAAAAACTCTATGCCGGATAGAGAGAAAGTGTGAATGTTTGTTCCCATGCGAATTTCATAAACACACAATGAGTGTATTAAGTGCTGAAAAAATTATGACAAGTGGTGGAAAATGCAATCAGCTATGTTTTCCTACCTCCTGCGATGCTGTAGTGAGTCCTCACTCAACATCAAAAACAGAATCCTCAGGCAAAATGCATCTGCCTGGCAGTTGATGTAGTGAAACTAATCCTGCATACCTGAAATATAACTGTAGATCAGCTAAAACCTGCTGTGAACCACAGACTCGTGCACTGGCTGAGCAGCAATTGTTTACTGAGACATCTAATTGATAAACTCCTTAATGTCTTGTCTTACCATTAAGCTTTTTCACTTAAAGCATACCATTTGGGTATTATAAAGAATTATTCATTTACATTTACTTTTATGGCATTTGACAAAAATTCAATTAGTGAACTATGATTCCATTACTACAGTGAAATAAATAGGAAACGTATGCAGAGTCACCTCCATAATTACTGGCAGCCCATTTTTTTAAAAAAGTGCTAAAATGAATACATCAAGGAATAGCACATGCAATATCTAAATTTAAAGTAGTGCAATTTTTTCCACAAAATATTTGTTTAAAAGTGATCAGCAGCCATAACAATTAATATTTTGTGACTCCTGCGCTACAAAGAAAACAGCCTGAATCTCTTGCTGTAATACAGTGATGCTTGAAATTTTGTGAACCCTTCGGACTTGTCTGTATTTCTGCATAAATTTGATCTAAAACTTCAGATTTTCACCCATGTCCTAAAAGTAGATAACGAGAACCAAATCAAACAAGTGAGACAAAAATATTAGACTTGGTCATTTATTTATTAAGGAAAATGATCCAATATCACATATCTGTGAGAGGCAAAAGTATGTGCATGTTTAGGATTAGCAGAAAGTTTGAAGGTGAAATTAGGGTCAAGTGTTTTCAATCAGTGAAACGACAATCAGGTGTAAGTTGGCGACTTGTTTTATTTTAAAGAACAGGGATTAGAGCAAAGTCTGATTTTCACAACACGTTTGGGGAAACGTATAATGGCACGAACAAAGGGGATTTCTGAGGACTTCAGAATGAAGAGTTGTTGATGCTCATCAGGCTGGAAAAGGTTACAAAACCATCTCTAAAGGGTTTGGACTCCACCAATCCACAGTCAGGCAGATTGTGTACAAATGGAGGAAATTCAGGACCATGATTACCCTTCCCAGGACCGGTCAACCAACAAAGATCACTTCTAGAGCAGGGTGTGTAATAGTCCGCGAGGTCACAAAGGAACCCAAGGTAACTTCTAAGCAACTAAAGACCTTGCTCACATTGGCTAATATTAGTGTTCATGAGTCAATCATCAAGAGAAGACTGAACATCAACGGTGTACATGGCAGGGCTGCAAGGAGAAATCTGCTGTTTACTAAAAAGAACATTGCTGCTCATCTGCAGTTTGCTAAAGATCACATGGACAAGCCAGAAGGCTACTGGAACAATGTTTTGTGGATGAGATAAAAATAGAACTTTTTGGTTAAAATGAGAAGCTTTACGTTCTGCGAAAGGAAAAATAAAAACCTCATCCCATCTGTGAAACACGGTGGTGGTAGTATCATGGTTTGGGCCCATTTTGCTGCATCTGGGTCAGGGAGGCTTGCCATCATTGATGGAACAATGAATCAAGAATTATACCAGCAAATTCTAAAGGAAAGTGTCAGGACATCTGTCTGTGAGCTGAATCTCAAGAGAGCGTGGGCCATGCAGCAAGACAACGACTCTAAGCACACAAGTTCTTCTACCAAAGAATGGTTAAAGAAGAATAAATGTAAAGTTTTGGAATGGCCAAGACAAAGTCCTGACCTTAATCCAGTAGAAATGCTGTAGAAGGACCTGAAGCAGATCACAGGAGAAAACCCACCAACATAACAGACATGAAGCTGTTTTGTACCGAGGAATGGGCAAAAATTCCTCCATGCCAACATGCAGGACTAATCAACAATTACTGGAAACGTTTATAGTTGCAGTTATTGCTGCATGACGGGGTCACACCGGATACTAATGGCAAGGTTCACATACTTTTGCCCCTCACAGATATGTGATATTGGATCATTCTCCTCTATTATTAAAGAACCAAGTCTAATATTTGTGTCTTGTTTGATTTGGTTCTCTTTTCTACTTTGAGGACTTGTTTGAAAATCTAATGAAGTTTGTTCATGAGGTCAAATTCATGTACAAATATAGACAATTCCAAAGGCTTCACAAACATTCAAGCACCACTGCATCCAACATGGTTGGAAACACTTGCAGAAGAGTATTAGTAAGGGCTTTTTCCCCTCACAAGGTTTATAAACATTTCGACCACAAAAACAAGCTAAGTAATACAATTCTATTAGTATGATCTATGGGGACTTTTTCTTTCCTTCCTCATCCTCGTCAGTGCGTGGGGAGACAGTGTGTACAGTATGTGGGTCCAGTTCTTGGATAATTTCAAACACTATCAGACACATGAAACTTTTTCTTATGACCTTAGTTGTGCATAGTTGCAGTGTATTTTATATCCATTACCGGTACTTGATTTGTGCAAGACAACCAAGAACTGTTGCCTTACACATTCAAGTTCTTTGGTTTCCTCCCAATGGTATTTGATGACTAAGGGATTTTTATGTTGGGGGTTTAACAACAGTATAGTTGTATGCAACATAATACTTATACCCCAGGGAAGCAAGACATGGTTAAAGGCAACAGCAGAATCTCTGGGCAATGGAGATAAAATGTTAAAAAAAAAAAAGAAAAAAAAGAAAAAAAAAAGAAGAAAAAAAAAGAAGAATCATAATTGACTTGAATTTATTGAAAAGATTCCTTACTGCCAGAACAAAAAGATAAATAGTTCATCCTATTGTTTGTACGGAAAATTTCAATTAGTCTGTGTAAGGTTTTTTTTTTTTTTTTTTAAATACAATCATTTTAGCTCATTTTTATGAAAGGTGCCAATAATACTGGAGGGCACTGTAGTTATGAGATTGAGGAATACAAGTCTGGAGTGGCTGACAGGTTCTGAGAGTTTAAGGAGGTTAAGCATGCCCTACCTGCTCCGATGTTATTTTCTGAGCCAAGTGGTAAAGACATCACATGGCTGTTTGTTGTGTCTACAGTCCAGAAAGGCTGATAAAAATGTTGATTATTTTGTCTTTGAAAGACTACATGATGTGTTGGAGCATCACAACATATAAAAAAAGTGCATAGATGAAATATGTTGTAATCTGATTTTTTTTTTTTTATATCAGTGTGGAATAGACCAGTCTGGGAACAGAAGCATTCTTGGCACCACTAATGTGATTGTAATTAAAGGTGTAAATGTGAGACAAAACATTTTGCATAGCCAAGAGCTTACACTCTTATTCTCCTATTGCACGACCAGAGCTATTGTTATGGTGACTTGAGTACTTTTCTTTACGGTGATATGAAACTCTAAATGTCCTTAATGAAATGGTCCGGGGGTGGGTGTGTGGGTGGGTCTTTGATATCTGAAATCCAGAACCAGATCTAAATCACACGTCTGTCATCTCGTCCTCTATTTCGTCCCCTTCGGTCTCTCCTTCTCCTTCCTCCTCGTCCTCCGAGGTCATGTCTGCATCGTCCGTCTGGGCCATGCACTTCTGACATGAGCACACAAACAGGTAGTTCTCTCTGAAAGAGTAACACAAAAGAAGAAAATGTCTGTAGCGTTTTCAGAAGCTCTGCAGGCATACTTTTATACAAAATTTAAAAAAAAAACAGCTCTCCAGACATCAGGAGGCTGACTTTCTTGGAAAAAGGCAAGGTTTAACGAGAGGTGCATTGATCCCATACTCTCAGTATCAGACCATTATTAGCCCTGAAAACAGTCGACCCAGATTTGACATTTTCTGACCCATGCACAGACTTTATGACAATTTTTCAATCTTTTTACACAATGTTGAGTGGCTAGGGACATTATTTCCATCTACTTTCTCACATATAACTGAAAGAAAATGTCAAATTATGTGTCCTCAAGTTCTCTTACATGCACACATTTCAAAAACAGGAAAATGGTCCATATATGTGAAGTCTAATACTGAAAAAAAAGTGTGATTAGCCTAACCAGATAGTGTGCTGAGAGTACGGACATTTCTGGTACCCCTTTTTATAGTTCCTCATTTTTTAAACTGATTGTAGTTATTATGAATTGCAACCCACTAGCTAGTTCCTCGCTATTGTGTAAAACAACTGAGGACTGGCACATATTTCCTCTGAGACATGTGCAGCTTGCTTTGTACATCTTCTCAAGCTGCTGCTCATGGTCAGTCACAGCACAACCAGTGGCCCTCTTACACATACTGAACAGATGCCAATGATTGCTTAGTGTAACTCTAATTAAAAGGAGAGATGAATGCCATCCTTCACTCAGAAAGAACATTGGCGATTTTTCCAAACTAGTTCAATTTTGTGGTCAGGGATGGTTGTGGCATCACCAGGATTTGAACTTGTGATCTCAGGATGCCCAAAGGTACTGTCATTACACAAGATACCTCAGAAAGGTGTGTAGTAGCAGAATATTACTATTCTACTGTCATATTGTCAGCCTTGGTAAAAACCTAATTTCAGGCAAAATCTTTTAAAGGATGTGTGGAGAACAGAAATGGACAAAAGTAGCACCTGGGCCAAGCAGATTTTGTGTATGAACTACTCATTTTTTAAAATTCATAGTTGCATGGCAGAGCTGTAGGTTCTACGACCAGAAAAAGAGAAGACACCAACTCCTTATAGAAAAAAAAATCATTTGGCACATTATATAGTCAAAAGTTTGTGGACACATGACCATCGCACCCATATGTGAGTTGGTTGCCACAAAGCTGGAATTGTGCAATTTGTGTGCTGTAATATTACAAGTTCCCGTCACTGTAACTAAAAGGCCCAAACACATTCCAGCATCACAATGTCCCTGTGCACAAAGTGAGCTCCACGAAGACAGGGTTTACCATGTCTGGAGTGGAAGAATTTGAGTGTCCTGCACAGACTCGTGACCTCAACCCCACTGAACACCTTTGGGATGAACTGGAACACCCCAGACCTCCTTACCCAACATGAATTCCTGATCTCACTAATGCTCGTGGCTGAATCATCAAAAATCCCCAGAGCCACGCTCCAAAATCTAGTGGAAAGTCTTCCCAGAACAGTGGAGGTAACAAGAACAGCAAAGTGGGACTAAATCTGGATTCGGATGTTCACAAAGCACATACGGGTCTGAGGGTCAGGTGTCCACAATGTAACGAGCTTCCTTAAACCTCGTTCCGAATCCCATCACATGCTGCACTACACGCGTCTACCGAGGCTCAAGTTTGCTAACTGTAGAAGGATTTTTAACAAAAACAAATGAGAAAGAAAAAATAAGTAACAAACAAAAAAAAGCTATCCAATAACTTTCCTGCTATAAGTAACACTTATCTCATAGTTAAACATATCCAGAGAAAATAAAGGTGCCAGTCATACTCAGATATCTCTTATGATAACATTGCTAATGAATTTATGATTTCTCCATCCTGGAGACACTGGCTGTACTCGTTCAGACACTAAATGAGCACATACTGAAGTGAAGTGATGCCTTTAGCATCCACTGCTGCACAGTTTGTATGATTGAGAAACATCACACGAGCAAGAATGCATTTTTAATTTAGTGCAACTTCATACTTTCTGAAGGTCTCAAGAAAGCTGCAAACACACAAAGCATCAGTAATAAAGTAGTCCGCTTTTGCTTAAGCCCCACAGCTGGAGACGTCGGCAGCGGTGTTTGAAGTTGAACTGAGACGTCTCCAGGGGGAAAACTGAATATGCCTTAAATAAAATGGAATTTCCAAGCAAACCTGCCTTATTTTCCCCCCATTACATAACCACTCAATAAACAGACAGGTGATCAATAAAGAGCAGAGGTCCAGCACTAATCCCTTTTCCTGTGCCCTCACTAGCACAAAGCTTCTGCACTGGAATTGATCCCTTCTGGACAGACATATGAATTCTTAAACAAGCTGTAGCGTTCATTACCTCAGGATCTTGTGCCGGCTATGACGACTCCTGTCTCGTTGGCAACAGTCCAAGTAGCTGATGCAGATTTCCTGCAGAGCACCCCAAAATAAAGACTTTAATGAGAACAGAGGTACAGTCAATTGCCAAATTGCTTTCAAGGTTAACCCAGGTGATGAGTAGCCATGAAGAGATTTCCACAGCCTTCGGTTATGGCTCAATTATAAGCCAAGAACACAGATGCATTTATTTGGCTCTGATCTGATCTGACTCACATTGAATTGATGGTTTTAATCATGTAAGGTGGAAAATGCAAGGGGGAAAAAAAAAAACAATGCAGACATCTGTCTGATATGCCACATCTAATCAGAGCAAAAAACCATCAAAATCAGTCTACGGTATTCAAAATTTGGATAAAAATAAAAAACAAAACCAAGAGGCATATAAACATATCAACGGCGAACATCTGTTTCCTTTAAAAGTAGACCTATTTTCAGGATTATAACACAGTTCCCTGGGGTCTTAATGAAATGTCTGAGATATTCTTCGGTCAAAATACAACAGGGACCAAATACTACAGCTGTCTAAAACAGCTCTTTCCAAACGTTTGGTTTCAGTGCCTATTGCTTTAAATGATAATCAACCACTGCTCACCCTGCCCCTGCCCCTGCCCCTGTATCTATATGTTATATAGATGCTGTGGTCGTTGATGGGAGTGAGGTCAACCACTGTCCAAAGTGTCTGCCATTTTGGACACATGGAGAATGGCCATTTTTTCTGGATTAAACGGTGCTATAATGTTTACATTTCCCAACTGATTTCAAGGAATTGTTTTTCTATTCAAGGGTTTATGATTTATGTGGAGTAGTTTTGTCTCCAGTAACTTTGAATCTCAATAGTTAGGCTAAAATTGCTGCTAGACACCCGAGGAGTGCATTTCGTCTTACACGAACTGAATTTCTTCCATTGAAAGTACACAAATGTTATAAGTAATTGTAAAAACTCTATAACTTTATTATTCCTGCCACATTCCGCAGTGTACTAGAACAGGTCATAAAAGCAGTTAGGCACAAAATATTAGCACACGTGAACACGTTTTTGCTGACTGGTTTTTGGGACATTGACAAAGTTTATCCACTCAGCTACCCCTTCCTTTGAGGCTGGAAGCAGATGTAGTGATGTCTGTTAGTCTGTACAGCTGACAACAGCTAATTTTCCCATGCATTTTCCTTAACTTGTACTTACTGCTGAAGCATCTATGACTTGCAACAAATAACCAACCAAAATAAAAGCCACCCCTTTGCAAATGTGATTCTCAAGCTATAGGTGGAGATACCCGCACAATGGGTGGTGATATTCAGATGGGGATTCTGATTCTGCATGTGACATAGCATGCTATCCGGACAGATGTTTTATGAAACAGGCAGCCTATAAAGGCCTGACTGGGTTTTCATGTTTCACAGTTTGTGGGTTGGTAGGCACTCCAGAGACCCAGATGTATGTGCACAAAACCAAGTGAATTTTTCATAATATGACCCCATTTAAGCATTTTTTTCTTATAGTGCTTTTCACAATTATATAATCACTGCCCAATTGGTTAACAAAAAAAATGAACAACCATTATGGATCAAAAATTTAAACACAATTAGTCAAACATTTGCCCAACATGAGATTCATTTACAAGGAGTCTATGAACATAAAAAGACTGCAATCATTCTCAGTAGAAGAAAACTGAACTCTGAACTTTGTTGTGTAGCTGTGTGAAATTTAGTGTTAGTTATATAATGATATAACTTTGTCTATTGCTAAAACATGATATACAACAAAGTCTGTTACAAATTATTTACACCCCTGGTAAAGGAATGTCTTTGCAATTATCTTAAATCTGAAGCACACTGAAGATATGAGAAAAATCTTTAAAAAAATTATATTATACATACATATATGCATTGTTTATTGTCCACATATGTTCAATTTCTGTTTTTCATATAGTGGGCATGAATTATGTTGACTGCCACAGCTAGCACTGGTAGTTACATAATTTTTGTCAGTGTTTCCTTTTTACCCACCAATGTTTGGCCAAGGATATCATATACTTAGACTTCATCAATCCACATGAAACTTGGTTTAGTTGTAGCCCCACATGTCTGATATAGAATATAGGGTTCGTGTCCCTAGGTGTGTGCTAGCCCTTCCTGGCTAGTAGCTGGAAAACCGTTATGAAGAATTCTCTTGATGGCAAGCTGACCTCTAGCAGATGCACTACCCTAGATCATTGCAATTCATTTGTGCAGTAGTGCCACCTAGTGAATAATGTTCAAAGCAGAACTCGAGCATTTCACTAGCTAACATCTTGTGATATAAAAGCTGAAAGGTCACAAAATTCACACCACAGGGGACGCTGCAACGGACACATTTCCTTTCATTTCATTTTTGCGCTTTCTCTCACTTTATGCAGCAGTCGTATCGTGCACCGCTATACAACTAGTACGACTAGTTATGCTTGTATTATAAGAGCGACAAAAAAGCAAACGAAAAAAGGTTTTGTATGCTAAGTAATCTGATAACACTTCAAAACTGTTACAGGTACAACATTCATAGTGCTGAACCCAACTATAGGTCTTAAAGATCACAATATTCTCACTCTTCACTACTACTCACTGTCCATTCTAATACTGACAACTGCGATCAGTTCACTTCTCAGTGTAATCAGCCTGAAGATCATTTGCACCCTGGGAACCAGTCTATCCCCCCGACTCAGTGTACCACATGACCTCATGAACTGCACCTGAAGCATGACAGGTCAACACAAAAGAAAAGACAGAAACTATGTTGGAAAGCTGAGAAATGTGTCCTAAACCGTTAAAGCTATGTATTCATTATACATTTCCCAGAGACTACACTAATTAAGACTAAATGTACGAAATGAACGGCTGGGTCATGTGAGTCATGGCGACGTTCACCACGTCGCTCAGAAGAGTGTCACATTACACACATAACACATTTTCCAAGAACGATTTTCACCCACGAGTAAGAACAGGAATAACGATTCATTATTTAGTCAGTCATTTATATGGATGGCTTCCTTGGCACTCTAATATGATTTTCTACTAATAGTTTTTGCTCAGGATTTCAGTTATTGATGTACAAATAGAATTTAGTAATGCAAAACGTAGATGAGTCATCCTCCTTCACTAACATCCTCTAGGAAAATGGAGCTACGGTAATGTGAGATCTTAATATATGTACAGTACAAGTATGTAATGTTCCTTACAAAATCCAGTCCTAATTTCATATACATTTTTACTTGGAGGCATAAAAATAGGACATCTATGTCAGAAATATCCACTCCTCATTACGTCTTATGCGATACACCCTGAAGTATGCCTCACCAGCCTCATCGTCATTCTGACAACACAACAACCGAAGCTTTTGAAAAATGAATGCCACACCCATTAGACTGGAGTATATCTCATGCTAAGCCACACCCCTTCTCTGACCTCGCCAGGGCTGATGTCATTCAGGGCGCTCAGGTGAAGCAGGAAGTTGTTGTCGGGGAAGGATACCTCCGCGTTCGGTATGCAGCTGTGGTTACCTTGACGACAAAAAACATATGACTGGAAGTGAACTATTGATACACTTAGAATTAGACTTGTGTAAATAAAAAAAGGAGAAAAGTGGCAAAGACGTTCAGCGTTATTCTCACATGAGCTCTGAAGAAGGAACAGACCAGATCCTTCACAGTTGAGGAAGTCACCCGTTTCTGTAAGACGAACAAGAAGAAATGACAGTCTGTAGAAAACCTTCCATCCATCCAACCTATTTCACATTTCACTAGATCAATACATATATTTCAGATGTAGTATGAGAATCACAAGTAGTGAGTTTTTCGATCCCTTCACATTTACTGCACAGTGGTGTGCCTGTGTTGTTGTGTGTGTGTGTGTGTGTGTGTGTCCACGTGTGTGTGTGAGTGTCTGTGTGTGTGTGTGTCCACGTGTGTGTGTGTGAGTGTCTGTGTGTGTGAGTGTCTGTGTGCCTGTGTTTGTGTGTGTGAGTGTCTGTGTGTGCCTGTGTTTGTTTGTGTGAGTGTCTGTGTGTGTCTGTGTGTGCCTGTGTTTGTGTGTGTGAGTGTCTGCATGTGTGTGTGAGTGTCTGTGTGTGGGAGTGTCTGTGAGTAAGTGTGTGAGTGTCTGTGTGCGAGTGTCTGTGTGCGAGTGTCTGTGTGTGCGAGTGTCTGCGTGTGTGTGTGAGTGTCTGTGTGCCTGTGTTTGTGTGTGTGAGTGTCTGTGTGTGGGAGTGTCTGCGAGTGTCTGTGAGTAAGTGTGTGAGAGTGTCTCTGTGTGCCTGTGTTTGTTTGTGTGAGTGTCTGTGTGTGTCTGTGTGTGCCTGTGTTTGTGTGTGTGAGTGTCTGCGTGTGTGTAGGAGTGTCTGTGTGTGGGAGTGTCTGTGAGTAAGTGTGTGAGTGTCTGTGTGCGAGTGTCTGTGTGTGCGAGTGTCTGCGTGTGTGTGGGAGTGTCTGTGTCTGCCTGTGTTTGTGTGTGTGTTCGTGTTTGTGTGTGTGAGTGTCTGCGTGTGTGTGTGTGTGTCTGTGTTCATCGTATTTGAAGGGAAAGTGACCTTTATCGACGTCCTTGTATAACTGGTCAATAAAGGCATCCAGCTGCTCCCTCTGCTGGTGAGGAAGCTCCAGTGCATCACATGCATGAACCCACTGGCTGAGGGAACTGAACAAATAACAACCAGCAATTTAGGGATGGAAACTGGGTGTCTTCTACACCTCACTACACCATGGTAAGAAAAAAAAGTCATTTCTGACTGGCTTTCCTATACTGGGACACTTTTCTAGAAAATACGAACAAAACTTTAATCATACTCCTAAAGGACACTAATTATTATTAAAGTGTATCCTCTCTCTCTCTCTCTCTCTCTCTCTCCCTCTCTCTCTGT
>JAOVVH010000012.1:5324476-5335611 GCA_028566435.1 Scorpiodoras heckelii
AATGAATGAATGAATGAATGAATGAATGAATGAACTAATAGAGTTAATTTCTTCATTGAAAACACTGAAAATGTTTCATTGCCATTTTGTCTGTTCAATAAAGCGAATCAAGTGAATTAACAAATTACAGATTTCAGTTTTTATTTCATGTGCCAACTTTCCTGGAAATGGGGTTTGTAACATAGTTTAGTAAAACACATGCCCTTATTCAAGCAGAGACCCTAACCAATCAAATCATGTTTATATAAATATCCTGAGATCTCTCACCTGGAAAAAAATAAATTTAGATAAACCCTTCCTAACAGAGAAGAGTTTTTTTGTCCAGTTTTTTGCTTATTGTTGTTTTTGAATGCAAGTGTTCCTGCTGCTGTCAGGCAGTTTCCATCCTGCCTGAAATTTTCCCACAATGACTCTTGGCTTTGTTCCCCTCTTCTTCTGTGTTATTCTGAGAGCATGTTGTGAAATGTGTTGTGCATTTGGAGACAATTACTTGTGGTTCCCTTGTGTTACACACTGACTGGGATGTTAAAGGTGGATGCTGCTAAAGTCTGAATAAACTGACTTGTTTCATTTGTGCATTTTGGTGACTTTTTTAATTTATTATGTTTCACATTAAACTTGGATAAAATAAACCAAATTAATTCACCTAGACTTTACTTAAAGGTACACTACACAATGGCATTTTGAGAGACACTATGATTGCCCTTCTGAATAGAGAAGAGACAAGGAGCTGATCCTTTGATTTGGTATCTTAGGAGGCATGGGCTGTGGCAACAACATGCTGAGCAGGTTCTGCCTTACAGGCACATGTAAGCTCTAAGATTTGCATTGAGAAAATGTGCTGTTTGAAAACCTGCTCATGTCTGGTGCTCTGACTGATTAGGGCTGTTTTAAGTTGAAAAAACTCTGCTGGATCCATGTTTCTGGCTCAGTCTCACTGTAAAGAGCCAGGGTTTCAACACTGGACACTGAGGCAGGAACCCTGTGAAGGCCCCACAGAAGACAGACCCAAGTGCAGAGCAAGTCAAAGACCTGAGGATAAACTCGGCAAACTAATAAGCAAGAGAAACTGCACTCAAGAAAATGACCAACTAAGATTTGTACACCACCATGCAACAGGTTTGACCAAAAGCTATGTGTTGAAGAAGTTCTGCTTATATAGACCCTGGCGCAGGTGGGACTGATTGCCCAAGACCAAGACCACTCCACTCGAGTATTGAACCCGGGAACTTCTTGCTGTGAGATGACAGCGCTACCCACCAAGCTACCGTGTCGCACCTGATTAAGTTTTTATTTTATTTTATTCATTTTAGCTTTTTTTCAACAAGACCTAATTCCTTTGTCTAGAACAATATAGTCTAATCACTGGTACTGTAATTACGAATGTGCTTTCTGGCTCCCTCTGGTAGCAGAAGCTGGTCTGACAATATTTCTGGTTATTTAACACAAGGTTGATAACACAAGGACGAACCAACTGTCCCTTTATGTTATTTAATACTTAATCATCAAGTAAGGAGTCATAACGACAACAATTTTACTACGATGATTAAAATGCTTCCTATCACATGCTCTTATTATTCTTTGAAAAATTTCCCTTCCTTGAATATGAGGAATAAAAGGACTGAATTTCTTATGCCAGCAAGAAAGTAATGTGAATGTATATTCTATCTATGAACCAAACTACATCAACTACTGTGATGGTGTGTGTAAACTTGGATGTGCAGTTGGGATCCTGAATCCTTCCCAACATGACTACAGATGATCATGAGCTTGCTCATGAGCTTTGGATCATAAATGCCTTAACTTATGGCTTTGACATTAACTCATGTTTTAATTTAATATTTTTCATGATCTCTGGGTTGTTTTTTTTTTCAAATACCCTTTTCCACCATTTATTACTTGTGGGTAAACCAGTGATTAGACTATATTGTTCTAGACAAAGGAATTGGGTCTTGTTGAAAAAAAGGTAAAATGAATAAAATAAAATAAAAACTTAATCAGGTGCGACACGGTGGCTTGGTGGGTAGCGCTGTCGTCTCACAGCAAGAAGGTCCCGGGTTCAATACTCGAGTGGAGTGGTCTTGGTCCTTTCTGTGTGGAGTCTGCATGGCCTCCCCATGTCTGCGTGGGTTTACTCCGGGTACTCCGGTTTCCTCCCACAGTCCAAAGACATGCATATTAGGTTAATTGGTGTCTCTGAAGTGCCGTGAGTACGCACAAAGCACACACACTCATGGCACTTCAGAGACACCAGTTAACCAATTAATCAATACCATGGATTGGCACCCTGTCTAGGGTTGATCCCGCCTTGCACCCTATGCCGCCGGCTAGGCACAGGCTCTCCCATGACCCTGGGGACAGGAAAAAGTGGTTAAGATAATGAATGAGTGAAAAACTTAATCATTATCTACTCTATGTGTAGCATATGTAATAAACAAAACCTTGGGAAACATTCGTTTAAAACTTAAATTATTTACAGCTCAATTTAAAATCAAATATAATGGAAGTCTAAGAGCAGCTGTTCAATTTCATCAAAATGTAAAATATTTGACTATATAATGTGTATGTATAAATTGTATGGCGTTCTGAACCCTTCATTCACACAGTGGAACTTTTTTCATTATATTTAGCTATAGCTGCTGTAATGTAAGTGACAAAAAGGCCTGACTTGTTTCATTGATGTTAAATGTCAAACTATACCCCAATCTATCATTGACTATATTCCCATAACATCATACCCTATAGTATTTTATTCACTACCTCCATATACAGCAGGACTCAGTTATGCTGTATAGACTGTTGATATACATCATGCATATGCATGTATTCTGCTGCCAGCATCTCACTCCAAAATATATTGCAGTACATCATGTGACCTTTGGGTGGCCCCCATTCATTAATAATCACTTTAACTGTAAAGGCCAGGCTGCTGTTCCATAGTATTTTGTAATCTGACAATCTATGGCCCAATAATGTGCTTTAATCTGAATAGGAATAGACACAGTGTAAGTGATTCCATTATATCTGGCCTTGAATATGTCATATATCATGCAGAAGATCTTCTGCTCCTGCTGAACATTAACTGAGCATGGTACATTTCTGGAAAAAAAAAAATCATTTATTCATAAGCTTTTAGCTTGTGTTAATGCACAACAAGAACTGTTTTCTAATAACGCACTTGTTCTAATACGGTACTTATTACAACCACCACAGCTAGCACTTTTAGTTTTTCAAAGTTTTCTTCTTTGTCTTCTTCTTTTCCTCAGTTTTTCTCTTTTACTCATCACTCCTGTTTTTAAACGTACAGGGTTGTGTTAAAAGTGGGACTCCTTTAGGAAGGTAAGAATCCTTAACTCTCCAAACCTGAGTGTACATATTTTGTAACTTTACTTAAAGGAACTACAGTATATAGAAATATCATGTAAGGTACATCAGGTACCTTTATTCTGACTGTGTCTTATTCTGACATGTATTAAATGTTTCACGTGCAGTTATGAGGTGATGAGGACGTGCTGCGAAGAGAAGTTTGAGAAGGGGCCGAAGTTCTCCTATCTGGTGCAGGAGATGGGGAACATGCTTACCGAAGGCTATAAAAAGGTTTCCTTAGATTTCACAACAATGACCAAAACTTCCATGCTCATGTTACTCATCGGATGTCGGCTGTAGACTAATCTTCCTCTAAATCAGGACAACAGGCCTACAGAGATGAGCTTTTACCTTTCTAATCAAACAAATTTATGCCAGGAAGCAATGAGTGGAATGAGCTGGATACAAAGCTCAATTTGCATCGGCTTTTCTTGGAACTGGATCCGGGACCTCCCAGATTGTGATCAGCACACATTTGATTGGATCCAGTGCCTTCTTTTTTCACTATCAAAATCTCTAAATAGATTCTGTGTAATATTTAATGTTATCTGTTCTATCATTCTTTTTTTCTCATTGAAGTTAATCATAAATTGCTCATTTGACTAGTTTGGATGCATTTTAAATCTGACTGTAAAAGAGAGAGAGAGAGAGAGAGAGAGAGAGAGAGAGAGAGAGACATTAATCACTCAGATCATGCCTGAATTATGTGCAGTTTTGTGCACTTTGCATAATCTCATGTAACAGTGCTGTTAGTTGTGTGTGATATTACAAAAAAGGAGCTTGAGAGATTTGGGCTCTTAGCATGCTTGCTTTCCGTGGTTGTAAATGTGTCTGTAATTTTCTGCTCTAATTCCATTTTCCTTTTATTGTAGTGATCCACAGACATCAGGGAAACGACAAGGAAGTGATAGGACAAAAAGAGACCGATAGAAGTAGAGAGAGAGAGCGAGAGAGAGAGAGAGAGAGAGAGAGAGAGAGAGAGAGAGAGAGATGCAAGCCTATAAACAGTTGTTTCTAAGTCCCTTCCTCTGAAGATTTTGATTGATTATTGTCTTTTTATTTTATGAATAAATAAATAAATAAAATAACCTTAAATAATTAATGCTTTATTTGTGATTATGACAATTTTGCTTACTTTTTTCGTTTCGTTTTAACAGCTAGCACCTAGGCATTGTCCAATGGGCTCCAGGCACTGAGGATGTTTTCAATGCCTTCCATGATTTTTTTCTCTCCCCTGACCTCTGAAACAGCACCCTCAGTGTATTCTGTGACTTGGCTGGATGGCTGAATTCAGAGGAACAACTATAGCCAGTATGAAACACAAACATCAAAACTATTGTAACACCGAGACAACCATTCAGAGTGGCTCCCAAGAGAATTTCCTCTCTCTTCAGTACTCCCAGCTTCCTAAAGAGTGATCATCTGGTCTTGGTACATGGCAAACCCATGGTGCCCTGTCCATTACAGCACATACCTTTGCACCATTTATTCCACATCCTCTACCCCTAACTGTTTCCTGGAAGCTGATGGCTGATGGAGATGGCTCCAGCACCTTATAAGTGTTACCTCAAATATATCCCTAACCCCAAGCATGAGGAAGAGCTCCAGATAGTCAGTATGCCAACAAAAAGCCCCTTAAGGTAAGACCAGCTTCCTGTGCAACACAAATACCCAGACAAGTCTAAACCACAGAAGGCAGAGGAAAGATGATTCACCAGTTCCCCTTGTGGAGAGATTACTCATATGAGTTCGCTTCTGGTGTTCTGATGAAAACCCCAAAACTGAAAGACCTTTAACACCACGTAGCTTCCTCTTACACTGCAGAAAATCTGCAACTGACATACAAATAAAAAGCAGACATAGCTTCTGGTTAAAACAGAGCCTATGGGGTGATGTGGTGGTGAGTTATGATTAGAAATTAATATGTTAAGATGAAAAATTGATATATTGTGGTCACAAACAAAGCACATTGTATTTCCAAAATTTTGTGGACCCCCAACCATCACACCCACATATGCTTTTTGAACTTGTCGGTTCCTCGAGGCTGTTATAATAACCTACTCTGCATTCTTCTGCAATGACTTTCCAATGGATTTTGGTGCATGGATGAGAGGATTTGCCTACAAGACCATTAATGAGGTTGATGTTAGACAAGAAGACCGGAAGACAGTCGGTATTCCAGTTCATCCAAAAGGAGTTCAGTGGGGTTAAGGTCATGGTTCTCTGCAGGACACTTGAGTTCTCACACTCCAATCTTGGCAAACTATGTTTACTTTTTGCACAGGGACATTGTCATGCTGGAACAGGTTTAGGCCTTTTAGTTCCTGTGAAAGGAATATAATCACATCCTATACACTTGTGTACTTCAAGCTTTGTGGCAACAGATTGAAAAAAAAAAACAAAAAAACACATTGTTGTAATGGTTAGGTGACCACAAACTTTTGGCCAGATAGGGTATATCATGGACATGAGATATTATTTTGTAGTCAGAACTTGTATAACTTGAGAGAATGTTAATTACATATTGGGAAGGAACAGACTGAAAAAGTCTCCAGTATGTCCTCATATCTGTCCAAAACTGAAGATAAGGTCATGGTTCCTATGGCCACAGTGGTCTACTTCAATTGATTTCTCTGTCTCATTTAAAAAAAAATATACACTAGTTGCCACAAGTGGCCGTGAGATAGACATCAAGAAGATTAATGCATGACCTGAATCTTTTAATACTGTACTTGGTAACAGCTTATAAATTTTTATCAAGTTTTTATGTATGAGTCAGAACAACTAGGATTACAAAAAGACATGTCACGTTGCTTGCTATCTTATAGGGAAGGAATTAGGGAAGTTTGTTTTGATATTTGAGGAGTAGAAATAAAAGATAGAAACAAAGTTTCAGAGACAGTCGAACAAGTGAAGGTGATATTGTCAGATTTTGAATGCGGTCATAAAAACCAGCAGAGCAATCTGAGCCTTATGCTAAAGAACTACGTGTTTGTTTTGCTCTTAAATCATCATATCACTATATTTAACATTTTTGAGGAAGAAGTTCTTACAGCCATGCAGCAAATTCATACTATAATGGGATGACTGACATAATATTTGTTTTGTGTTCTTTCTTTTTTTTACATTAATGAATAAAATGTAGGTACATTTAAACACAGTTGTATAGGTTTATGGTTGATGCAGTATTATAAACAGAAATATTTCCTTCCATCCTTCCATGACATCTCTCTTAATATCAGCAAAATGAAGAAAATGATGGTGGACTACAGGAAAAAGTCCTAAAGTGGAGTACATGTTCCCATACACATCAAGAACTTCAAGTTCCTCTGTTTCCACATCACCAACAACCTCACCTGGTCCTTCCACACTGATACAATCATAAAGTCTACCAGACAGTGGCTTTACTTCCTGAATCTGAAAGTTTTAAGTGAATCATAAAACCCTCACCAATGTCTTCCACTGTGCCATAGAAAGCGTCCTGACTGGGTGTATCACTGCATGGTATGGAAATTGCTCTGCTCACAAACACAATGCTCTCCAGAAAATAATGAGAACCACAGAACTCATCACAGGTGACAAACTTCTAAGCATACAGGACATCTACTGGTTACGGTGCCTGAGCAAAGCACACAAAAATCACCTCAGGCCTCAGTCGCCCAGCACACAGTTTATTCTCCAAACATTTTCAGAGTATTGAGTCACAGGCAAGTTGACAAAAAAACTATTTTTACCTGCGGGCTTTTATGCTCTTCCAAGTATTATATATTGTACTTTGTCATTGTAGCTTATTCTACCCTCACTACAAGTATTTCAGTGTACATTATGCCATGGCATACTGTGCAAATGAAACTAAACTGGAATTGACTTTAGCATTGTAAACCTCTGACTTAATCACTAGTGAAACAAAACAAGCTAAAGTACTAAAGAGAAACTCTTCATATGTAAAAATTTCTCATTTTTGTTAAGATACTTTGTATCTTTAATGTCGTAATGTTTATACAGAATTACAGTATTGACACCAATGAAGGACCAATCCCATTAAACAAAATTTATCATTTCATATAAACATTTCATGAAGCTAATATCATTAAAGTAGCAAAGGTGCACACCATACATGCTCTGAAAAACAGCCATTCATTCTCAGAAAATATAGTGCGGTACTTTATCTGGCTCTTCTAAATTATATTCTTTCTCTTTTTCGTATAGGAGCAAAATCATGTTTAATGTGTTTATATACACATATATTTATATATAAGATCAATAAATGTAAGCATATATACAGTATATAGAAGTATAACCCCAAGTTTTAAAAATAGGCAGTAAGTAAAGTTAAAATGCATAGAAAAATGATTGAAAAAACTGTCAAAAATTATATGTAAAAACATAAAAATATTACGAGTCCACTAAAATGACTGTTTGCTTATGTTTATAAATACTTCACTTTTGCTCCAGTAGGTTCAGGATAATTTTTGCGAAAAGAGAGTGAGCATTTGTAAATAATTTTCAAGTACATGAGGTTGTTTAATTATTTACTAATTCTATTATTATTATTATTATTATTATTATTATTATTATTATTATTATTATTATTATTATTATTAGCCTGATACTTTTCTAAGGATGTGTGTGGTGCCCATACCATTTATTTACTTTTACATTTGTGGCATTTAGCAGACACTCTTATCCAGATTGACTTACAAAAGTGCTTAGTCATTAACTTGGAATATCCAAAGCTTGTGCCAGTAGACCCGAAATCAAGGTATTTTGAGCTATAATACTGCTAGAAATGAGCCATACAATACCTAATACCTAAAACATTTACAGGCAAAACAAGTCCTATAACACAAAAGTATTAATAATCTACACAAAACCACTAAAGAACAAGAAATAGTCAGTACAATAACTGTTGTAAGTGCAGTAACAGCTTTGAGTAGGTGATCATTCAAATGCTTTCGAAAGAGGTGGTTCTTCAGTTGGTGTTTGAAGACAGCAAGTGACGCTGCTGTTCAGACACTCAGGGGGAGATCATTCCACCCCCTTGGTGCCAGGACAGAGAAAAGTCTGGATTCTTGCCTCCCATGTGTCCTGGATGACGGTGGGTCCAGTCGAGCCATACTTGAGATATAAAGGGCTCCGGGTACGCTTCAGGCTTTGACCATTGCCATCTTCTGCACTCTTCTGCACTTCTTGGACATTGTGATGGCCTGGAAGCTCTCAAAGATTCTTTTCCAATCCTTTTTGTCATGGTACCAAGAGCTCTGACCATCATGGGAACAGTTCTGGGTTTGGTGCTCCACATTCTGCTCACTTCAATCTCAAGATCTTTGTATTTATGAGCTTCTCTGCTTCTTTCAGCATGATGTTTTGGTTTGATGTTTGAGCCAGCACCGTGATGCAGGCAATGATATGGCTGATGGTCTCCTCAGCCTTCGTACACATTCTGCACTTACTCTTGCCCTGCTCTTTCAGGATGTTCTTTGGTGGTACCTTATGTTAAGTGCCTGGTCCTGTGCTGTGATTATCCAGTTTCTGTCTCTTGACCTGGAGGCTGCTCAAACATGCAAGTATAGTCTCCTTGTCAAAGAATGGTCAGCGATAGCTGTTTTGTCTGTGGACATTAGTTATATTACTTTACTCCATGGTCACCATTTCATCTCTTGACATACAGTCTCTTAATGTTGGCTTTAGGATGGTGGAGCCTGTATATCCTCAATAGCTTTCATGTCTTGTAATCCATTCTTTTAATATTGGTTTTAAGGTAGTTGATGATTCTGAAGCTATTATTATTATTATTATTATTATTATTATTATTATTATTATTATTATTATAGCAATCTCATATATAAGATGCTTCATATCAAGCCTAAAAGGTGCATTTGTGCCTTGTCACAAATCTCTAAGCACTTCATGTTCCTTCTAAGGTTGGACCGTAGCTGTCTAATTCTACAGTCATGTCCGAGTCTGTCACTGTAAAATAGAGAAGTGGAAGTTTTTAGTGTCTTGGTGTGATTTGAAGGAATGGTCATTTCTTATTTCCAGGACAGACATACAAGACAGGAGACGTATAGTGTATTCAGGCCTCTGGCCATCAGCGGTCCGTGATGATCCTCTTCACCTTTATTGTGGGACTGCTGTCCTGTCAGGTACAAGGTAAGAGTTACTGATGCCTTCATTTACACTGAATTCCTTAAGATTTTCTGTTAATCCTTGATAACTGGGAGCTCTATTTGTGCTTGGGCAATATATGCTAATTAAATTATTTTTCTCTAAAATCTGTCCCAAAAGATTATGTTAAGTAATCTTAATTTTATATAAGTTTGGATCCAATAAAATTCCAGTGGACTATTATATTCCATTTATTCAGTTTTGACAGTGTGACGTAGGTGTATTTAAGAAACTACTTGTTTTCTATTTATTTATTTATTTATTACTAATCATATATTTCATCATTGTTTTGAAGAACTTGTTTGGTGTGAGACTGCAGTTATCACACTGTGAACACATGATCATGGTAGCCACTGGCAGCCACTAAATTACAAACTGGTCACAAGTTATAATTATTTTGATGTATGCCCATGATTCCTCATCAGGTTCTTATTAATCCTTTTTTTTTCCAAATGTGTTTTCATACTACTGTCCAGCATAATAACAGGAAGTGCTCAGCATAATTCGCTGAGTCCAAATTGCTTGGAGGATTTGAGGTTGATTTCTGGTCAGAATCTGATTCTGGTCAGAAAAACTGCACATTTTGTGCAACACCAAATCTCACTTCTGTTTTCTTAATCATAAAGAGGGTGTTTTTGCAAATTACATTATGCAGTGCGAATTTTAGAGAGTAAACACCAGCAGCTTATTTTTTTGCATTGTATTGCCTTGTTGCTGGCGAACGAAAAAACCTCTTACTTGAAATAAGACAGATAAAGTCCATACAATTTCTATTTTCTGACAGTTATAACGGTACAGTACGGAGACTAGAAGCAAGAAATAAATGCATTCCCACAGCAAAATGAATTATACTGAAATATATCATCAATATATTCCCACAGTATGCACTATTTTCCATATACTATTCACTAATTGTTCCTTGACCATGTTATACTACCTGACATAACCTTTGATCTGTCTTATTTATTGGTTTATCTTAGAGAATTGCCATCCGTACGCCATTATTTTTGTCATTTGTATGTCTGTTCATTGCATGACGCTCTGCACAAGTCCCTTAATCATATCCTTTTGGGCAATTTGTCTTTCCTCATATAGGAAAATATATGCCTTTTGAAAATCCCAATGGGGAACTACAAAACTAAACTGAAGAAAGAATAACAAACATAATTTATGATTGTACAGCTCCAGGGTCCCAGGTTCAATCGTGATCTTAGGTTATTGTCTATGTGGATTTCCTCTTACTGTCCAGAGGCATCCATGTAGGCATATTGCCCCGAGCTCTAGTGTGAAAATACGCCACATCTAGGGTGAATTGTCTCATCTTGCACCCAGTGTTTCCGAGCTCCGGATGCTCTGCAAAACTTAGGATAAAGCTTTCAGTAAAGCTGAATGAAGGAATGATTAAATGCACTTTTATACCAATAAACTATAGAGAGATCATTGTGTGTGACTCATGATTCACAGGAAAACCTGTGCTCAAATCCTTCACAGCAAGATGTACATAGATACGACTCCATGTAAGGAAGATAGATAGATAGATAGATAGATAGATAGAGAGAGAGAGAGAGAGAGAGAGAGAGAGAGAGAGAGAGAGAGAGAGA
>JAOVVH010000012.1:5537069-5547425 GCA_028566435.1 Scorpiodoras heckelii
ACACACACACACACACACACACACACACACACACACACACACACACACACACACACACACACACACACACACACCGCAATTAAAATTACTGCTTAGCACCAGTCTGTACTATTTATTTAAGCTTGTAATTCATGGTTTATATGTGTCTGTGTGTATATGCCAGCCATGCAGAAAAAGCCAGTTGTGACGGAGGTTCGGACCCCCACTGACACATGGAGTGGTCTGGGTTTCTCCAAGTCGATGCCTGCTGAGGCTGTTAAGGAGCTACGCAGTGTGAGCCGCCGCTGTTACAGATCCTACCTCAGTAGTCAACAGGTACACACCCACACCCACACCCACGATTTGCTTATTCCTCTACAGACATCAACCCTATATTGCAGTGAAGTCAATAAAATCCTTTATGAGAAGAAATGGATAAAGTGGATGTTGAGAACAAAGTCGAATGCTGTTATAACACTCACTGTTCCAAAGAACTGATGATGGAGACTCCTCCTATAAATGCTAAATAAATGGCACCATAATTTTTTAGTTAGAAGTTGTTACTTGATTTAGTACTGCTATTAGTTGTTACTGTAGTCAGAGCTGCTGTTATGGAAAAATAAACAGCACTTTCTGACCAATCCAAATCAAACATTCATGTAATGATCTCACACAACGGGCTGGAGACAATTGCAGTTTTATTGTTGTACACACTTTCGTAAACAAACAATGAACAATAACGAGGCTCAGAGTGTTGGGAGAAAACAGAAAGGGGCGAGGGCAAAACAGAAAACAAGAACAGTTCAAAGCTCAGAGGATCCTTAATGTTGGAGAAGAATAGAACCGGGCTCACCAACACTCTGGCCAAGGCAAATCTGCAAAACATAAACACAGATAAGGGACCAGGGGAAAAAGCCAGGCAAAAACAGACAGTAATCCAAAGGCAGGGTAAATAATCAATTGGTGAATGCAAAACCAAAAAAACAACGTTCAATATTTCGAGGCGTGACATACTGTTGAGGGAGATCTTTGGGAGTCTTGCTTAAATATCTCCCTAATTGCGGATCAACCGCTACTGGTAATCGCCTCCAGGTGTGGCAGATTACTGGGGCACTCTGGGTAACGTAGTTTCTTTCTGTTGTCATGATCTAAGGTTTCTTCAGCGCTCTCACATGCCCGTAGATGTGACAGAGTCCCCCCAAGGGGCTCATTCCAGGAGCCCTTTCTCTCTTTCTGGGTCTGCCTGGTTTACGTGGGGCTGGCTTTTGGGGTACCTCTTGTTGAAATCTTCGGTGAGCAGGGGATCCAGGATGTCGTCCCCCATGACCCAGCTGTTCTCCTTGGGTCCATATCCCTCCCAAGCCATGAGATACTGGAGCTTGCCTTGATGACTCCTAGAATTCAAAAGTTCTCTGATGGCGTCACCTGATATTTCTGTAGATCTGGGCTCTAGGTGTTCTCCCTCCAGGTCATCTAGGGGACCTCTTTGGACTGGCTTGAGTTGCCTTACATGGAAGGTGGGGTGTATTCGGCTGTGACGAGGGAGCTGGACCCTGTAGGAAACCTCATTTAATGAACCAGTGGAAATGAACCAGTATATTTAGGACTTAGCTTTTCGCATGAGGTAGTGCTGCTCAGGGCACCCATACTCAGTCTCCAGGTTTATACTGGGGGGTACTTCCTTTTCTTCTATCTGTGAACTGTTTCATTTGAGCGACTGTGTGCGTTATCTTCTGATTTGTGAAAGCCCATACTCTCTCACTTTTCCTGAACCATGAGTCAACTGCGGGGTTCTCTGTGGGGTTGGCGTACCAAGGGTACAGTGGTGGTTGATAGCCTAGGACCACCTCAAAGGGTGTCAGGTTTGTATCTGAGTGCTTGAGGGAGTTCTGGGTGTATTCCACCCAGGGAAGATACCTGGACCTGTCTTGTGGCTAGTGTTGACAGAATAGTTGGAGGAATTTAGTTAGCTCCTGGTTGACGCACTCCGAATGTCCATTGGACTGTGGGCGGTACCCTGAGGTGAGACTGACCATGACTCCTAGCTTGTCCATGAAACCACTCCATACCTTGGAGATAAATTGTGTACCCCGGTCACTAATGATGTCCTCTGGGATACCAAAATATCAAAAAACAGTCTGAAATAATGTCTCTGCCATTTCCATGGCCGTGGGCAACCCAGAGAGGTTAATGAAGTGCACCGACTTTGAAAACAGGTCTAGGATGACAATAATTGCGGTGACACCTTTAAATGGAGACAGATCGATGACAAAGTCGATGGCAATGAGGGACAACAGTCTTTCCAGGACAGGCAGGGGCTTGAGTTTCCCGGCTAGCAGAGTTCTGGGAACCTTGGCCTGTGAACACACTACATGACGAGACAAATCTTTGGACATCTAGACTCATTCTTGGCCACCAGTACTTACTGAGCAGGAGATCAAGTGTGCGACGGGTCCCTGGATGACCCACTTCAATTGTAACATGGGCCCAGGTGATGAGTCGACTACGGAGGGCAGTGGGAACAAATAGTAGCCCCGGAGGACATTCGCTGTTCCTCTGAAGGGGTTGTTGCGCTTGGACTTATTGGTCGAGTTCCCACGTGATGGAATTCAAGAACTTGGTCTTGGGGATGAGTAGCTCTGCTTTCCTTTGTTGGATCCTGGGCGATAAGACAAAAAAATGTTCAAATGAGAGAAAAACATGCCCCACCTGGCTTGACGAGGGTTCAACCTCTTTGCTGCTTTCAAGTATTCCAAATTCTTATGATCTGTGTATATGAGAAAGGGGTGCATGGTGCCCTCCAGCCAATGCCTCCATTCTTCAAGGGCCAGTTTTATGGTGAGAAGTTCTCTATCCCCTACATCATAATTTCTCTCAGCGGGGGTCTTCTTTCTTGAAAAATAAGCTATTGGATGTAACTTTGGGTGGTCCCCCTGTCTCTGAGACAACACAACCCTGACCCCCATGTTGGAGGCATCCACCTCCAGAATGAATGACTGGGTGGGGTCGGGCTGTTTAAGAATAGGAGCACTGGTAAAGGCTTTCTTGAGTCTGTCAAATGCTTCCAGTGCTCTGGATTTCTACCTTAGGACCTTGGGGCTTCCCTTCAAGGGATCGTTTAGAGGTGTGGTCACCAAACTGAAGTTCTTGATGAATCGCCTATAAAAGTTAGTGAATCCCAGGAACCTTCGGAGCTCTCTAACTGTACCTGGATGACTCCAGTACACCACTGCCTCCACCTTGTTTTCGTCCATGGCTGGTTTGTGTGTGTCCATGGCAAAAAGCTGGTTTTGGAGCAATCTCTGAAGAACCTGGCATATATGACTCACATGGGTATGGTAATCTGGGGAAAAGATCAAAATGTCATCAATATAAGCGATAACAAATCTGCTGAGCATGTCCCTGAAAACTTCATTTATTAAATGTTGGAAGATACTAGGGGCTGAGGCCAAGCTGTATGGCATAACCAAATACTCATAATGGCCAGAGGTGGTGGTAAATGCTGCCTTCCACTCATCCCAGGCTGGCATCCTGACCAGATTATAGGCACTTCTCAGGTCTAACTTGGGGAACATGGTGGCCTCACAAAGTTGTTCTAGGGCTGAATGAACAAGTGGTAGAGGATAAGGGTATTTCATCCAGGTTAACCCAGGTTAACAGCCCATCCCGGTTAACCCCAGGACAATAGGGTAGTTGGGGGAGTATGTGATAAGGAAGGAGATTTCCTCCTCATGTAGCAACGTCTCCTCCGCTGGACTTCAACTTGGCTTGGTCCATGAAACTTCCGGCAGCTCCAGAATCAACCAGGGCTGGAAGAGGGAAAGAGTTGTTCTGATAGCTTATCTGAACATTTACTATAAGTTCAGGTGCATGACAGAAAGTGTTTTGACTCACCGCATTCACTGGGGTGTGGGGGTTAGTCACACCACCAGTGTGTTGCAATTCGGGCTTTAATGAGCACTGGTGAACCCCATGGCCCTCTCCTTCAAAGTAGAAGCACAGGTAGAGCTGAGCCCATCGCCTCTTCTCTTGTGGTGTAAGGTGCGAGGGACCTAACACCATGGGTTCAGGACCCTCTGGCCCGGACGTAGTGGAACCATATGCAGGTCTGGATCTTAGGAGGTCGTCCAACTTTATGGCGGTGGTGATTAGCGAGTCCAAGTTCATGCTGGCATCCAAGCAGGCCAGTTCTCACTGTACCTCAGTACTTAGTCCTCGCCGAAACATGGCTTTCAAGGCTGGTGCATTCCATTCACTCTCGTCGGCGAGGGTCCTAAACTCGAGGGCATATTCCGCCACCCTCCGGTCCCCCTGGAACAACGTAAGTAGATGCTCGCTGGCCTCCCGGCCGTCAGCTGAGTGATCAAAAATATGTTTGAACTGAGTAAGAAAGGGGGCATATGAGGGAGTATGCTCACCTGAGTGGTTCCACCCTGCAGTGGCCAATTACAGGGCCTTGCCACTAAGGAGACTGATGAATACAGCGACCTTCTGGTCATTAGTCATTTCGCCTTGCATAGCAAAATAAAGGTCGCATTGGAGGAAGAAGCCTTTACAGTCATTGGGCTTTAGACGTGACAATTCGACAGCACTCTAATATAAGAAATATAAGAAATCAATGCAGCCAACCAATGAAAAATGATATGATGGTACAATCAGTGATGGAGGAAGTATTCAGATCCTTAAGTAAAACCAATACAGCAGTATAAAACTACTCCATTACAACTAAAAGTCCTTCATGAAAAATCCTACTTAAGTAAATGTACATACATATTAGAGGCAAAATGTAGCTAAAGTATTAAAGTAAAAGTACTGGTTTGTCGCTCTGACTGATATATTATTATATATGAAATCATTAGATTATTAATACTGAAGCATCAGTGTGTAAGCAGCATGTTACTATTGCAGCTGCTGGAGGTGGAGGTACAGTTTAAACTACTTTATTTATATACAGTTTTATATACAGGGACACCAGATAAATCTGCAGTTCTGATACACAAATCTGTTTTCAGTGTTTGAACCTCTAATCTTTGATTTTTGGTGAGATATTGGATCATTTGTACATTTATAGAAATGTGAGTAGTTTAGAGGAAAAAAGCACTATTTGGTGTAGCTCATACACATCTGAAATGTGACCCGACTTCACACTGCTATTTGCAAGATGTCAGAAGCCAAACAGGTTGAAAACCATTGGGCTGATCTTTAACTATATGTTGTGTTTTAAAAACTTGTTATATTATCTATTGTGTAAAATCTTCATCTTAAAAGTAACTAGTAACTAAAGTTGAAAGTAGAAAATACAATATTTCCCTCTGAAATGTACTGGAGTACAAGTATAAAGTAGCATGAAATGCAAATACTCATGCAAGTAAAGTATAAGTACCTCAAAGCTGAACATAAGTAAAGTACTTAATTAAATGTACTTGTTACTTTCCACCACTGGGGACAATGTTACTACATCGTGGGTTTTCATTTAGATCAACTTTTCTTCACCTATCTGAGGCAGACTGTAATAATGTATATTTTCTTCTACTTCTTTTTTTCTGTAACACATACACCCTCTCTTGAAGTATCTGTGTAACAATTTGAAGTAACAATTTGTGAAATGGGTTTAACTCTAGGCATCCCTCAAGGTGCTGTCCTAGGCCCATTTTTGTTGTTTTAACAACAACAACAACAACAACAACAACAACAACAACAAAAAGCTACACAAATCATAATGTTTTGATACCAATCACATATGCAGACACTCTGGATGGGACCCTCTGCTTAAACCAGTAGGGCAGTGAATCCAGATATGTGAAATTCAGAAATACTACTAATCCTAATGTTGCATCATCTCCATATGTTTTTAGGGACAACATACATTTTTTTTTTAAATTATAGAGGCTTTTCAACAAGACACTCTGAACTTACCAGTCTGTAGGAATTTTATGATGTTTTAGAAATTGTGTGGATTGGATTTAGACAGTTATATAAAACATTTAATAAAATACACTTTCAGAAATGGTGAGGACATTTCGCAGGGCCTTTTATTTTTGTTGAGAACTACAACAAAAAAGCCAATTTCCTTATGGGGACCAGCAAAATGTCCCAACAAGGTAAAAAATATCAGACATTCCTATTATTGTGAGGACATTTGTTCCCCACAAAGATATAAAAACATGGTCTCACACACACAAACAATGTGATTACTGTCATGTGGTGCAGCAAAGCTCCAAAGCTCTCCAATTACTCCAATTCTTACTCCAATTGCTTTTTATAAAAGAGAGTGAGAAAGAGAGAGTGAGAAAGAGTGAATGAAAAAGAGAGTGGGAGAGAGAGTGGGAGAGAGAGAGAGAGAGAGAGAGAGAGAGAGTTCCCTTTACATCATATCTTTCATATTCAGTAAGGAATAAATACATGACCCTATTTGTAACACCACTACTAGGATTTGAGCTCGTCATTATAGTGGCTGAGGTTATAATAATAATATATAATAAAATAATACTAAATTACATTTGAAGGACACTTGAAATTGGGGGGTTCTGGTTTTGTACACAGCAGATTTCATTGTTTACTAATTTAAATGGCACTAGGGCCTATGAGCATCACTTTAATCAGAAAGAATAATGCCACATTCAGCAAGAATTCAATTCAGCAAGTGTGTGTGCGTGTGTGTGCGCATGCGTGTGTGTGTGTGTGTGTGTTTGTGTGTGCGTGTGTGTGTGTGTGCTTCTCTCTCACTGTAGTCATGGAGCTCTCAAAGTAGCAAGGACAGAGTGTGTAATGGCAGCAATTCAGAGAACTGGCGAGAGAGACGAGGATCTGCATCATCATTATCTCCTGTGTCCTCCTGCTCTTCATCCTCCACCAACACAGATAAAACATGTGAGTCTGGGCAAGAGAGAGACAGAGTGTGCTGATTGAAGGTTTTTGTTTTTTTGTTTAATATACTCATGCTACAGCATAGTTCAGCTGAACAAATACAAAGGGAAGTGTTAACAGCCCTCTTGTACACAGAGCATGGTCCAAAAATCTGAGAGCAGTAGTGAAAATGCTTTGGTTTGGTATTCTTTATCAATTTAACCCAAATGATATTATCAAATATGTGCACTTGAGTGAAAAGTAAAATCTTAGTTATATTTACATGTATTTCGGAGTATACGCTATGTCCTCTTTTTACTTAATGACAATGTCCACTTGAGCTGACACAGACTCTGCAAGTTTGTGTAAAACCTGATGATCCATCACTACAATAGTGACCAAGAAATTATGCAGTCTTGAATATTAAATAGTCAAGATGTACACCGATCAGGCACAACCTTATGACCAAATCCTTTTCTCTACACTCATCGTCCATTTACTCAGTTCCACTTACTATATAGCTGCACTTTGTAGTTCTACAATTACAGACTGTAGTCCATCTGTTTCTCTATATACTTTATTAGTCCCCTATATTCTGTTCTCTAATGGTCAGGACCCCCACAGGAGCAGTACAGATCAGGTACTATTTGGGTGGTGGATCATTCTCAGCACTGCAGTGACACTCACGCGGTGATGGTGTGTTAGTGTGTGTTGTACTGGTGTGAGTGGATCAGACACAGCAGTGCTGCTAGAGTTTTTATACACTGTGTTTACTTACTGTGCACTCTATGAGACACATCCACCATATTGGTCCACCCTGTAGATGTAAAGTCAGAGACAGCAGCTCATCTGTTGTTGCACAGTTTGTCTTAGTCATCCTCTTGTTGAATATTGGGTTGCGATGCTGTGAAGATGAAATTCTCTGCTGACACTGTCTTGATTATAAAAAGATTTTATTACAGAAAAGACAGGTATCACATTCAAGCACCATGGTATGCTTGGATTGGTAGCCTCCACTTTTGCCCTCCTCTGCATTACATTACAATATTTGAAGTTTATATAGGCAAACACAAATACCACCTATGGAAATTATTAACTCTTCTTCAAGGAGAAGGAGAACAAAAGGGTGGCTCACAAGTTTAAACATCTACCATATACCATTTCTGAGAATTCCCTACTCACCTTCAGGACCATGTGCATGTGTCTGTATGGAAACGAATTCCTAATATTTTAATCCTAATCAATACATAAAAGAATACCTATGCCAAAGATACTACACTCTAATCCTGGACTCAGACTGGACTTTGCATGCTCCTTGTGTCTGGGTTTCCTCCAGGAGCTCCAGTTTCCTCTGACAGCCTAAAAACATGCAGTCAGGTGAATTGGAGATACAAAATTGCCCCTAGGTGTGAGTGTGTGTGTGTGTGAATGTATCTGTCTGTGTGTCTGTGATGGACTGGTGACCTGTCCAGGGTCTGCTGTCTGCTTAATTAGCACTGGAATAGGCTCTACCATGCCCTGTGACCCAGTAGTAGAGTAAGTGGTTTTAGAAAATGAGAGTGTTGTGATGTCATATACGCTTTAACATTTTTAAATCCCCTTATATAATGGCTGGTTTATTGGCTGGTTTATACTTTTCCCCCCATCAGGACACTCACACAAAGTCTTTCCCTAGACTTTAATTTATGTTCTATCCATTAAGTTCCATTCAAACATTCAGCCTGTGCACAAGCTCTCACTTAGCTTTTTGTTTCACACAGATTTATGTTGGCATCTTTACTAGAGGACTGACTTCCTATCTATGCTTCTTTTCTCGGACAGTCAGGTCTATATAGTGGCTGTGGAGTTGAGATAGTTGATACCAGCTGCAGGACGCAGTTCTGGCTTGAAGCAGAAATGAAACTCTGGCAATTGTTTATCCAAAAATGAAGATCGATTTTCACTCAGCTTCCAACAGCAATGTCCATGAGACACAAACTGAAACAGAGCAAAATCATGTTAAATTCAGAATGGGTTTGTGAAGCTACCATGTTCATGTTGCTCGGGGCTCTGGATGTCTACAATCCCTGAATGATTCAGGAGATCATAACCAGACAACAGTCCTGGATCATGTGTCTTATAGCAGAAACAGTGGAGAAATGTGTTCAGTCCAGATTCTACCCAGCCTCATGCCTGTCTGTCATATATGGATCAACTCTTTACAGCTTCAAATTTATTATTTGTGTCTACTTGTTCAGACTGAGCCATTTAGCAATAGACATCATGAAAAGATCCATTATTGAAATTGTATGTGTGGAGGTGTAAGGAATAAACCATTTGGGCACATATTGTTATCTGAAAATAATCAACAACAGGGTGGTATGATGAAGATGTACCACCTCAAAGTGGATTGTTGATATCCTGAAGTGTTTTATTGCTCTTAGATTTACCAAATACCACACAGTAAGTACATCATGTGCTTTTTATTCCTTTATAGTTAAGTTTAATGGGGCATTCATAGCCCAGTAGGTTAGGACACCAGGTTGTCAATTGGAAAGGTCGGGGGCTCGAGCCTCGATGTCAGGTCTGATGCCTCTGGGCCCCTGAGCAAGGCTCTTTACCCGCTGCCCAACCCAGCCACTGAGGGGTGCAATGGAAACACAGTGCTGGTCCCAAGCCCAGTCAATGGGAGGTCTATGTCAGGAAGGGCATCCGGTGTAAAAACCTGCGCCCGATTAAGACACAGTGACCTCAAGAATGGGACCAAGCTGTTAAAAGTAAAAATGTTCTGTTTAAAGTTATGGAACATTTGCAAACCAAGTTCCCATATCACTTACATTACATCAACCATAAACAATCATTCCCTTACCAGCCCTATATACTGAAAAACAATCTACATCTGAATCAAGAATTCAGCAGTGATGTAGTGTAGCTGAGCTGCTGCATTATGCCTTTATCTGGATTAAACTGAATGTCTTGTATATCTTATTACTTTTGCAGCTGATGGATTTATTAATGGCAGCAGCTACTATGAGGGAATATCCAGACCACTGATTGGTGAATCTCCCAGCCCTCCTCCTCAGCCAAAAGATGATCTCCTGGAGCTACTGATTGAGCTGGGTCTGGAGAAATATACCACTGTATTTCAGGAGCAAGAGGTACATTCACACAAACACTCACACACATGCACAAACTCTTAGTGTTCACCGGTACTGTACACAGTGCCTGTTTCACTGTTGTACCCAGGGACGGAGCTACAGGGGGGGCAGGCGGGGCAGTTGCCCCAGGGCCCAGGGCCATCCCTCGGCCGTGCGGACTGTTGCCATGTATTTGATTAACATGTGACTTTCTGAAATTTTCTGCTCACGGTTTTTTAAAAGCCACCCATATATATGATCATTGCTAATTATTATCCTTTTAATTTTGCTATACAGCCTGATCATGGTGTGAAATTCTTTAATTAAAAAAATCTTTTAAATCCCTAAACAAACGTAAAATATAATGAATAGCAATGTTTTGAAGTTAAACGAAGCTGTTCGTTTTGTATTTAAT
>JAOVVH010000012.1:5583813-5594091 GCA_028566435.1 Scorpiodoras heckelii
ACACACACACACACACACACACACACACACACACACACACGCACGCACGCACGCACGCACGCACACACACACACAGAGAGAGAGAGAGAGAGACTGAGCTTGAGATTTAACAATTCAAATATTTTGTGTTGTCTATAAATGTTTGACAGATTATCCATAGAGCATTTTTGAACATACACTATATGGACAAAAGTATTAGGCCAAAATTAATTACTGACTTCAAGTGTTTCCATCAGACCCATTGCCACAGATGTATAATAACATGCACTTAGCCATGCAGTCTCCATTTGCAAAAAATTGTGATACAAAACAGGTCATTATGAAAAGCTCAGTGACTTCAAGCATGGTATTGTGATAGGATGCCACCTTTGCAATAAGACTGTTTGTGAAATTTCATTTCTGCTGGATATTCCACTGTCAAAAAGTTTAGGAACAGCCACGAAGTGGTCAACAACTGCTAAAGCACATGGTGCGTAAAAGTCACTAATGCTCTGCTGATTCCATAACTGAGTTCCGAGCTTCCACTGGCATTAATATAAGCACTAAAACTGTGTGGTGGGAGCTTTATGGAATGAGTTTCCATGACTAAGCAGCTACATGGAAGCCTCTCATCACCAAGTCCAATGCCAAGCGTTGGATGTGTAAAGTGGTGTAAATCACACTGACACTGGACTCTGGAGCAGTGGAAACGTGTTCTGTGGAGTGACGAATCACACTTCTCTGTTTTGCAGACAGATGGATGAGTCAGGGTTTGGCAGATGCTGGGAGAACACTGCCTGCCTGACTGCATTGTGCCAACTGTGATGTTTGGTGGAGGAGGGACAATGGTATGGGGTTGTTTTCCAGGGTTTGAGCTAGGCCCCTTATCTCCAGTGAAAGGCAATCTTAACGTTTCAGCATACCAAGACATTTTGGACAATGCAATGCTTCAACTTTGTGGAAACAGTTTGGGGAAGGCCCCAACATAACTGTGTCCCAGTGCACAAGGACTATAAAGAAATGGTTTGATGAGTTTGGTGTGAAAGAACTTGACTGGCCTACACAGAACCCTGAGCTCAACCCCATCGCGCACCTTTGGGATGAAGTGGAACGAAGATTGCGAGCCAAGCCTTCTCGTCCAACATCAGTGCCTGATCTTATAAATGATCTACAGAATGAATGGGCACAAATTCCCACAGAAACACTCCAAAATCTTGTGGAAAGCCTTCCAAGAAGAGTGGAAGCTGTTATAGTTGCAAAAGGGGGACCAACTCCATATTAAAGTATATGTATTTAAATACAGCGTCATTACAGTTCCTGTTGTTGTAATGGTCAGGTGTCCAAATACTTTTGTCCATATAGTGTACCTACAGAGTATTTTTAATATTTCAACAGCTTTTTAGGGTGAGGGTTAGAATGTACAACAAGGACTAATAAATTGGTTTACTAATTGTTTGTTGAATATACACATTGTTAATCTTTGTATAGCAAATGTTATAGTTAAAATGCTACAAATGCTACATTTCAACCATTTTGAAATGTAACCATTACAATGAGCATGAATAATGTTTTAGGACAGGCCTATATTAATGCTTTGTTGTTTTAGTAGGAACAATAATTATGCAGAAGGGAATAATTTATAGGTTAAAATATTTTCAAATGTTTCTAGTTGCCTAGGATCCATGTTTTTTTTAATATTTGGACATTTTTTGGGGGGTTTATCTCTTACTTACAACATGCTCTGAGTAGCACCACAACATCACAGCTCCAGAGTCCCTGGTTTGATCGTGAGCTGGTGTTAAAGTCTTTGTGGAGTTTCTGTGAAAGTTTCTGTCATGAACAGAGGCTTAGGCAGAAGCAAGCGCAGAGCAGGTTTTATTAAAAGAAACAAAATACAAACAGGAAACAGGAAACATTCTCTAGGCATAAAGATCAAGGCATGGAACAAAACCGTAGCAAGTAAAACACTGAGCAAAAAGCCAGAAAAAGAAGTGTGCATGTGTGTGTGACAAATACAGAGTGAATCAAGGAATAGGTGTGAGTGATTGGAGACATGTGATGAAAACATGTGATATGCAGGGGCTGATGGGAGACTTAGTCCTGACAGTTTCCTCCTGGTTCTTCAGTTTTCAAAAAGCCAGTGGGTGGATTGGTTAAGACAAAGTGAGTATAGGTATAGGCATATAGGGATACCAAATGGGTCCAAGGACCATGACCAGAATAGTGGTTGCTTAAAATGAGTATATCTTGGGTTTTTTTGTTTGTTTGTTTTTTTTACTTTGTTTTTATTCATATTTGCATGTTTTCAAGTCTGCCTTTTTATTTTGACACTTCATAATTATTCAAAATAACAATAAAACATTATATACATAATTACTAACATTAGAGCTGTAACACAATTAATGTATTTAATGGCGTTAAATGTGAGATAATTTTTTTGATCGCGCCTTAATTGCGGTTTTAACGCACATTTTGATTTGCGTTGTACATGCAGGTAGGCATCGTAGGGCCATTGAAAATGTTACCGTTTATCATTTATCTATTTTAAAAGAAACAACTGTTGAATGTTGTCTTGTTTTTCACTTGACTTTACGTGATAAAAGTGAAATATTAAAGTTGATTGATGTCTTTTCATTTTTTTTTATTTAAAGGGAACTGCACAGTGTATAGGAAGCTAGTGAACATGGGTATATCACTTCACCGGAAGTTCTGTTGTGCTGATGCTACATGATTGGCTGATTCTATTTTACCTCAGAGACCCACCGCCACAATGGAAGGGAAGGAGTTTGTGTATGTGTTATGTGGATCCGTCGCCTTTGTCGTCTCCGTCGCTCATTAAACTGATGTAACATACAAAAATATAGCAACCCAAAAAGAGCTACAACTTCTTCATTCTCCATTGTTCCTTTCAGTCTTTAGCAATGTTTATGATAGCTAACAAGCTGGATGAGAGCACTGCATGAGAAGAGACAACCAAGATACATTACAAAGTTAGAATACCTATCATTCATAGATGTTTCATTACATTTATTTCAAAAGTGGCTACAGCATACAAAATTAATCTGAACAGTGTTGTTTGATTCTTCATTGTAAATACTGCAGAGTGCTGTAATAACGGTGTGATCCCGATGCTGTCCGGGGTTGATGACATTGCAGGGCATCCAAATAGAGCCGTTTTAGCAACCGAGTTCCCTGTAAAGAGCCCTTGGGATTCTGTACACTGTGCAGGGAGCAGGGATACAGATTAGGGACCCTTGTGAACGGAATGCAGCCTAAAACGAGTAACATAACGATCAATTTCAAAATGTTTGTGTTCGCTGATGGTGCCGCTGGTTTGCGTAATTTAACTCTAATCTGCGTTAAAATTCTTAGTGGTTTTTAATCACGATTAATTCTTTAACGCGTTAATGAAAATTTATTTGACAGCACTAATAAAAAGGAGTTTAAGGAAAGAAAGTTTAAAAAAAAAAAGAAAGTAGGATGTTCTTGCGGTGCTTTCACTGTCTTATGCTTCAATCAAGTTGTTGGTTGCATGCTATAGCAAAAGTCTGTTCAAATCAGTTTGTAAATGTTATAAATATCAGCTGGCAAATTATCCACAGTGAAATGTGGTTACTCTACAGAGATTACAGCAATTTGTAATATCTTAATTCTAATTTTAAAAAATGTAAATTTAGCCAACAGAAGAAAACTCACTGAATTAATTAATCAGTTATTTCAGCACTGTGAGAGCCAGATAGTGATCAGTTGAGTAAAGAGTGATGACTTTAGTCAAATTCCATGACTGCATTTATCTCAGGAAATGAAATTCCAGAAACGGACATGGATGAGGCTTGTGATCAAACTGATCACTCACTTTTTTTCATTGCAAATTTCTAATGTTTGATAAACCGACCAGTCAGATTAATTTTGAAAAATATTTCATTTATTATGTGTTAAATTAAATGCAAATGAAATCATTTTAGACAGTAGATAATGGCAAGCCACTCTGGATGTATTACACATACACACTTACATGGGGCTTCAACCTTATACTGAGGCTCTCTTGAGGTTCTACCATGTCCTTGCACTGTACTCTGAAGAACAAAAAAGCCTTCATATAACAGTTCTGTGTGTCTTATTTTATAAACCACATCATTTTTATATTCTGCACATGGAGATTTTTGAGCCTCAAACAAAGCACACAGAATTCAGAACATAATTCACATATTCAAATAACAGAGTGTACATAACAGTGTAAACACAGTATAAGTCATCCATAATGTTTGATTACAAATAAGGCAGTTACGTTTATTTACCCAAGAACAAAAATTCATTATTTATTCTGTTAGATAAAGCAATCCCATTTATTTAAACATTCAGTCTTTGGTAATGATCCAAAAGTAGAACTAGTAGTCTTTCCTAACACAAGAGAGACCAAACCTTTCCAAATCTACCAAGAACTTCTTATTTTGTTTAATTTTGTCTTGTTTTGTTTTATTTTATCTTATTTTGTTCTTATTTTATCTATCAAAAACTAAACTTTATAAAACTAAAATTGCTTCTTCTGATTTACATTACAGTACACACTAATAAGATAAGATAAGATAACATATAACATATAACATATAACATATAACATATAACATATAACATATAACATATAACATATAACATAACATAACATACGTTTACTTTATTGATCCCCATGAGGGAAATCCAGGTGATACAGCACAGAGTAAACACAGATAATGGTTGCATAAATTCAAAAAGTGTTAGGGGACGGTCGACTCCCCCTTTGACCACCAGGGGGAGTCAACCTAGTCAACTGTCTTGCCCCTAGACGGCCCCAGAGAGCCATTAATGGCGTCTCTCGGGGACTACTATTCCCATCAGGCCTAGGGGCAATTAGGGGCAATTAGGGTTGATGGTGAGCACCTGGTCTGCCTGCTATATAATACAGGGCTCAACCAGGTCTCACCGTCACACCCTTAGCTTTTCGTGCACTCTGCACACACTGCCAGGGACAGAAAACGGTGTACTGCCACCTTGGTGGTAGGAGGTAATTTGTTAGGGCTAAGACTCTTTTCTTTAGGGACTTGGGCTTAGCCCTGGGTGTGAATTCCTCTTGCCACCAGCACCATCATTCAGAGAATGGTCCTCCTCAGTGCCGTTCACTCATTACGTTCGGGGCGGCGTGCACGCATTATATATGAGGTCTGGGGCAGCTCCCCCGGCCTGTATAGGCACCGACCCTGGGCGGGGTAAATACCCAGGCGCCGGACGCTGCCTCAGTCGGGCCATTCTCTCACCACCTTCCCCCCCGTTTCATAGGGAAAGGCGGCATGGGTCCCTGCTACACTCACGATGCCTCCCAGCGTGTAACGGGAAGGCATGCGGTCCTCCTCTGTCTGCTCCGTGCCTCACATCCGGCCGGTCAGTCGGGGCGATTGGCTTCACACGCCTGTGACAGAGATGCGGACAGACAGCGGAGCCCTGATTACTTAAAGAAATCTCAAGCACCATCCAGCCCCTAAGCGAGTGGTCATTTTTATTTTAGAGGGTGAATATTATTATTTATTATTATTATTATTATTATTATTATTATTATTATTATTGGTTTTCGTTTTTTACTTCCTGATTTTTATTATCTTTTCTCTCGTTTCTGTCCTTTGTTTATTTCTTGTGTTGTTCGCCCTTAGCCCCATTTTCATGCCGCCACAGTCTCCACCCCTTTTTCGTTATGTGCACGTCAGCGAACCATTCGCTGGCATTCCTGGAGGAATCCCAGAAATGACGTCAGTCGCCTGGGCGCCTCTCAGTGGTATCCCTCGCCTACCGGTGGGCGCGCTAACTCCGCCCCCATGAGAGGTATGCGGAAGCGCCTGAGGCCCCCCTTCGCGAGCCCACACCCCGTGTCTGTCGCTCCTCTTCCGGGATTCCCCGTCTTTTGTCAGCAGTCGCTGGCTCGGTTCCTTTATAAGTCTGCTCTCGCAGCCTGTCCCTCAAGCTGCTCTATAGGCTAGGGGAATCGATATGGGCTGCAGAGCGAGATATGGCAGGATCGAGCCCAGCCGCTGTCGACCAACTCTCATTTATTCCTCCATCCTTCCTCGTGACTTTATTTATATTTATTTTCTTATTTATTCTAAGGGGCATTAATCAACTCGTGTGAACCCGGGCCTGGGTCCTAGCTCCCTGGGCGGCTCGTAACAAAAAGCAGTAGAACTATGGGGCTAATTACTATACTATACACGATTGCACAAGTGACACCCCATCCACTAGTGATGTGCATTGACTAGTGAGAAAATAGAAACATAATTTTAGCCCTTTGAGAAGCATTCTTAGGAAACTGATGGATATCTAAATGTCACACACAAACATCATTTTCTTCAAACTTTACAAATGGTTGTGATGGAGTATGTGCGTGTTCTACAGAACTGACTGAATGAATCAGAAACTATTACCACACCAATGATAACATAAACAGAGATTAGTCAAGTGAGGAGACGATGATGAGGCTTATGTTTAAATGCAGCGAGTGACTTTTATCTCTGGTGATGTGACGCAGATTGATGTAGATGATGCTGATAATTATAAGCTGAGAATTCTTTACATTTTGTCAGGAAAATAAGGAAGACAATTTTGTCAGAATTAAAATTATATCTATATATTTTTTTAATTTCTACCTTTTCACTTTTGGAGGTAACCAGACTTTAAAATGCTTTACTTCAGAGACCGGTGTAAAAGAGGGAAGTTTGGAAAGCCAGGTAGTTTTGGTATCTCATCAGTGGTGTATTCCTGCCTCCTGCCCAATGTTCCCAGGATAGGATCCAGATCCATTGCAACCCTGAAAAGGCAAAGTGGTTACTAAAAATGAGAGACTGAGGGAGATATTTCCCAGGCCACCATGGTAATGCTAGTATGCTTCTAACATGAAAAGCTGTGTAAAGAATAACAAATTCTAATAAAAATGGAGTGACATCAACCCAAGAATGGTTGAATAAAGGTGCCAGTATTTTTTTTTTAGCAGAGACTGAGGTTTCCTAGAGTACCAATTCAGATTGTCAGTGCTGATCTACACAGTCTTTTGTCATTCAGCCCAGCTACAGCATTTCCCCATTCTACAAACACTTCTGCAAATTTCTGTTGTGTTGTCATGGTGACCAGAGCCCCACTTCAGCAGTAATTGGGACTTGCTGTACTGAGTGGGTAACCTGTTAACCCTGGGGTTCAGACACCCCAATAGCACATTAAGTGCCTCTCAACTGGCATGATTAGGGCACTTGACCTCCTTACTGCAGAGAAAGACGTACTGACTGAGAGAGTCAGAGAGCCGGAGAGAGGAGAAGCACTCCCATTTCCCCCCAGAAAACCTTAATAAACAAGAAAAAAGCACAATAACAGAAGCTAGAAATGTCTAACATGAATGTATTATTATTATTAAATTGAAGAAAAAAATGCTTTAAAACACACAAGTTTTCTGACCTAGGAAAGTCCACAGGACAGTGGACAAATGTGCCAAAAAACACCCCACAACTTCAAACATTGCTATAAAAAGAATTCTGTTATTTAATGAGTGATGCCTAGTATACGTGTGTGTGTGTGTGTGTGTGTGTGTGTGTGTGTGTGTGTGTGTGTATATATATATATATATAATATAAAAATTTCTGTATGATCTCCAAAGAAACACTGTATCTTAATTCATCATGGATAAACTTTCAACCATCAAAACATGCCCTTAGTCTGCTGGTTCTCAGGCTCACTAACCCTGTAACACACATTAACACAGGACCTGACCTGAGCATGATCAATACAAACACCACAGATCAAAAGAAAAGTAAAACCCAAATACCTTGAACACTTGAAACTACCAGTCAAAGAAGTGTTATCAGGCTTTAAACAGGGAGTCTGCATTGACTGAGTATCTCACTGTCAGAGGTACAATGTCATCACTGCAGGGCTATTTTAGTCAACAACAATTTGGCCTTGCTGGCCAAAGCCCATTTCCAGAAAAGTTGGGACACTTTCTAAAAATGCAAAAAAAACTGATATCTGTACTTCGTTAATTCAGTTGAACCTTTATTTAACAAACACAAGGACAAAGAAAAGATTTTCAGTGTTTTCAATGACAAACTTAAATATATTTTTTAATATAAACAAATTTAGATATTTATAGCTGTAACACAGAGGCATGATTACCACTGGGACACACCACCTTTTCTTTTAATTATACTTTTTAATTCTTTGGGAATTGAAAATACTAATTGTTGCAGTTTTGTGTACAAGACTTGAGCTGCTCAACAGTCCGTGGCCACTCTCTTCTGATTCTCTTCTTTATGATGTGCTGTACATGTGTCTTTTTTATCTTTGGCACATGAAATCTGATGTCAGTTTTTTCCTAAAATCAAGCTGAAACGTGGACTCAGCTGACCACAGAGCATGTTTCCACAGTCTCTCTGTCCATCTCAGTTGACTTCAGGCCCATAGAACTCACCGGTGTTTCTGCAGAACATTTGTATATGGCTTCCTCTTTGCATAACACAGTTCCAGGTTGCATTTCTTGATGCAGAAGTGAACTGTGTTAAGTGACAATGATTTTCCAAAGTACTCCCAAGCCCTGTAGCATGACGTTTTCTCAAAAAGTACCAATGGAGGGCTCAGAGGTCACACACATTCACCAGCAGTGGTTTCTGACTTTGGTCTTTATGCACCAAGATTTCCCCTGACTTTTCATAATATTATGAACTGTAGATGGTGAAAAGACCTACATGTTTTGCAATCCTGCACTGAGAAACATTGTCTTTGAACTGACTGGCAATTCTGTCATAACGTTTGGGAACAAAGTGGTGAGCCATGACCCATCCTTGTTTGCAAAGACTGGGCCTTTGGTGGATGTTCCTTTTATACTCCATCTTGATGATCTCACCTGTTACCAGTTAAATTGTTAATTGTGGATCCTTCCAGAACAGTGTTACTTGTATTACTTGTCTTATTTTGCCTCTGTCCCAACCTTTTGTTGTGCCATTCTAGTTTTATATATGCAAACTACAATTAGGTTTGTCAGTGAAAACATTGAGAATGTTTTTTGTGCTTTTATCAGTTAAATGAAAGCTCAACTGATCAAACAAATGACAGTTTTTAGCTTTTATTGCATTTTTAGAAAGTATCTGGGTCATAATGGAAATGGTCAAAACCCCAGTGTATTTGTTGCCAACTCGCGACATGAAATTTCAGAGGAGTGTGATGCCAAGGGCATTTCCAATCATCACAACACGAAAGCATCATATAAGAAATAGACATATTGGGTCAAGTGCACAATATAATCACTGTCTATAAACATCCCTGAGACACAGCTATGGATATCTCCTTTCTGAAAAGACAGAATGGAGAGAGTTGCAAATGGCAGTGAGTTCATCCAAGTGTTTGTAGGCAGAGAAAGTCATGGCATTTACAAATATATGGCTCAGATATAATTAACCTACAAGGAGAATAACAAGACAACTTTTCACATGACCTCTGACACCAATACCTGGTGAGTGTGCTCTCATCTCATTCATTACATAGACGGAATTGCTTTGGGCATTGCTTTATGTAATAAAGCATGCAGTGATGAAGATAATTGCATGAACATGAACAAAAAGGCTTTGCAATTAAGGTCAACCTAGTAACTATGCAAAAGCAAACCAACAACAGATATAGTAACTATTTGAAATGAGTATTTTATAGAAGTGATATTTCAATTTAGAGAGACTAGAACAAGAACATATTTCACTCATATCATTATTATTTTTGCCTGTGATTAGATGAACAGCAATGAAGCCTACATGACTTAGTATTCTGAGATTTCTTTAGTATTTCTTTAGCTCCAACTATTACCAGCGACTTGTTTTACGCTGCTAATCTGCATTAATATGGGCAATATACAGTGTATAAGACCAACATAAATTGCTGTTGTAGCCACCAAAACAATGTCAGTGCCTTGATATGGATTCTTCAAGGCTCTGGAACTGAACTAGAGGGATGAACCATCATTCTTGTAAAAGATATTTCCTCATTTGGTGTTTTGATGATAACAGCACAAACACATCACTTCAACATCTTCCATTTGTTTCCATTTGTTTCCATCCTTAATTGGGTTGAGGTCTGGTGACTCTAGCCACTAGTCTTTCCAGATATATACCAGTCCAATCGAGTATTCAGTCATTACAGTGCTTAAAAAGCATTATATTGTTATCCCTCATTCTTCTTCTTCTTCTTCTTCTTATTATTATTATTATTATAGTGCTTGAAAAGCACTATATTGTTATCCCACATACT
>JAOVVH010000012.1:5638888-5653774 GCA_028566435.1 Scorpiodoras heckelii
CTCTCTCTCTCTCTCTCTCTCTCTCTCTCTCTCTCTCTCTCTCTCTCTCTCTCTCTCTCTCTCTGTCTCTCTCATACACACACACACACACACACACACACACAAAGCAGACAGAGAGAGAATGACAATCAGGACATGTACACTGTAAGTGGACTTAATGACCAAGACACCGTAATGAGTGAAGGTTCCCTTCTTTTTTAGCACTCTTGTAGCAAACGACTTGATCTCCCGAGACGTACTGTGACCAATAAACTGGGGCCATTTAAATACTCCTAATAAGCAGAATGTCTTTTTGTAAGAGGTGACAAGACATCAGAACTCCAACGCAGACAGCTTACTAGCTCCCGAGTGGCTGCATACACTTGTCACTGTGCTACTTTAGTCTGTCACTCATTTATATCTTGTGCTTCTTTGTTCATTTTTCACTCTAATCTCAGTGGTTGCAGTGGTGTCTCATCCTTCTCTCCTCTCCTCTCTTCCCTGAGACAGATGGAGTGAGGCATTGTGCTCCTGCTCTGAAATATTAAGCTGATTAATGAAAAATTTAACAGTTGCAGAGTCATAAATATAACACCACAACAGAGAGGGGGGATTCAGGCTTGCCAGTAATGGGTACATCTATATCTTTAGACTTTAACACACTCAATAAGACTCTGTTTAATGCCCCGAAGGTCAGATACCAGTGAATGCAGATGAGATGTCAGTACAATGCATAGTTCCAGTAAGCTTTTACTTTTAAAAAGACAGGATGAATTGTGGCAACATTGTAAGTGTTGTTAGCATTAGCTTTTATTTATTTCAGTGAGGCTTACTGGTGAGGCAATAAGGGCACATTTTCACTTCATGAAATATTTTGTGACGTGTTCATGACCAAGTAAGAATTTCTGACCTCCAAGTGGGAAAAACTCATTCAAGTGGCCTTCCATCTCATACATCCTACTCGGAAAGTCTGAATTGTCATTTGAACATCTGTAGATTATCCATAGTGCAAATATGAACAAGAAGCATGCTTTTAAGACACAATGAAATGGCTTGAAAGTATTGCTTTGAATATGTTGATGTATTTCCTTATGAAACAGAAAATGATGTATTGAAGGGCTTGACTGATTTACAGAATAGCCAATAGAGTTCAAGATATTCCACACTCCTCATAATCAAAACAAACTTGATAGAAGCTTAATTGACTTTTCTTTCCAGGACTTCATCTAGTCTTTGATTAGTGGACAAACTGAGTGCATCCGAGTGGTAGGCTAAAGAATGATCATTATTCATGTATAGCACTTTCCTCTAAGTTGTTCCAGAACATTAGGGCAAGCCCTAACTCAGCATTTACACGCCTCACTTTGATAGTACATACCTCCAAAAAGTGCCTGTCACATAACATGATGAATCCATGAATTTGGGTTTGCAACTGATAGAAGCAGCCTTCCTATCATGGCTAGGACTAATTGCATGGACAGTTTTGCCAGATTTATATCAGTTGCCAGTGTATTACCAGTTTATAACTTCAACAAAGTAGAGTTCATGTTAAAACAGTAATGAATAAACTGGTTACAACTGCAGTTGTATTTTTTTGTTACTGTATAGCACTCAGTTATAGAAGTTATTTTTTATTATTGTACTATCCGGTGTCACCCAAATGAGGACGGGTTCCCTTTTGAGTTTGGTTCCTCTCAAGGTTTCTTCTTCTTAAAATCTGAGGGAGTTTTCCTTGCCACCGTAACCACTGGCTTGCTCATTATGGTTAATGTTTAGGGATGAAATTTATGTAAGTAAAAATTATGTCTGGATTTTATGTCTTTGTAAAGCTGCTTTGGGACACAGTCCATTGTTAAAAGTGCTTTAGAAATAAAAATTGAATTGAATTGAACTGAATTAATATATTTAGGATGACATGGATGTTCTAGAGAGCACTTAAATGGACAAACACAAGATGAGTACAGGATGATATATATCCAGATATATTTGTGTATTGGCTTCCATGACATTAAGAGATGGTAAACAAATCTCTGAAACAACTATTTTGAATTCAGGGTTGCTTTTTAATTATTGACGATTGATACCCAGTAGTTCATTTTCAGGAGGGTTAAGACTTTCTTTGAGACACATAAAGCCAGTGACTGGATACCAAACCAACCCCAACTTTACTTATTCTGCCTAACTGCACATGTTTTTTTGTTAGTTTTTTTTACCTTAGAGTGGATCAAGAATTTTTTTAATGAAATTCAGTAGTTAAATTTGGATAAAAGTGGATTGAAAAAGGTTAACAAAGAAGTAACAACTTCAGCAGCATGAATACTAATAGACTGGCTGTCAAGAAGGTATGTATATTATTAGTTCTAACTTGAATGCTTTTGAATGCCATGCTTTTATGGCACAAAAGAACCTGTAGAGTGTTGAAAGGAATCGGGTCTAATCACTTTCTGCTCACAATGCTTTCTTTCATGCTGCCAGTCAAAAGAGAACAGCTAATAATAACTAAATAAAACAGATTGATTGTAATTGCCGTATCGTTCTCTGGAGGAAGTAGAAGCACTGGCATATGTTGGCTTTATCCGCCACACGCTAAGGGTGTTTTAAATGTCTTTTTAGTTTCTGACAGGGCCTGAGGGGGAAAGCAGTGACATGCTGAAGACAGGCATTTTAAACTCTCCAGATGGTGGGAAATCCCCTGAAACTGGAAGCGAAAAGAATCATGCATTGCTGTTTGTCTGACGTGAGGCGACCATTACGTGACAGAGGAGATCAGAGATCCCAGATCAATAAACAGCTCTGGAATGGATGGGGCCTTCGAGAGCTCCCATGACAACAGTACCTGTTAGAGTGCTTTAAGTGGTACAAAGTAGGAGAGAGGAAAAAATGTGGCAGGGTATGTGTGTGTGTGTGTGAGTAGAAAGACAGTGTTAGAAACAGGGGTGTGTCCTGGTTTTTAGACAAATTGAGGCATGCGAGGCATTTATTTGTGTGCATGTGTGATAACGATATTACTGTATAGGCTTTTTTTGGCTCAACAGATCTTTTAATCTAAATACAAACAAAACCACGGTAATGATAGGTATATTTGTTCATGGCTATAAATAAGACAATTTTAAAGTGGTTATATTTTGTTTTGTAGTGACGCTTCATGTTACCACTTTTGACTAAGTTCTGAACAGATGAGAATGTTGTTTTGAAGCTGATGCGATGAGAAACTATGTACACTGAAGTACCAGAAAAACTGGTACTGGAGCCTATGCAAAATACATAGCAACGCCACCTATGCAAATCATTGGTTGCAGCCGCCAGTGCATATATAAAGTGATAGACATCTATGGAAGCTTCTAGAGCTGTTTCCACCATGAGAATGGCAAGTTATCATGATTTTGCGATTTTCAACACGGTTTAATAGTTGGAGCTCGTGAGATGGGACCTAGCATTTCAGAGGTAGAAGCAAAGTTTGGATTTTCACGTATGAGCATTTCAAGGGTGTAGCGTGACTACAAGAATTCTGGACAAAACCTTGAACTTACAGCAGTGTGGCTGTAAAAAAGTCTCTTGGTGAACGTGACCAGCGTCGGCTGACGAGAATCGTTTCACACGATAGGCGTGCAACACTGCCACAAATAGCATCGCAATTCAATGCTGGGGCCTCCACAAACATCAGCGTGAGGACTGTGCAACGTTCCCTCCGAGATCCTGTGCGGGACCTGCCATGGTGATCATGGGATCATGGATATTGTCAGCCTTCTGTAATCTATGGAGGTATGAAGATAATGAAACATAGCAAAAAGCATGGTGCCATGTGTCTTGTTGAGACCAGTAGTTTTGTGCGATCTGTCAGTTTGGAAAAAAGGAAAAAACTAAAATCGACTTTCCTTGATGCAAACTCCAGAGCATTCCAAACAAATGCATGGGTGGTCCACTTCCTATTAATATTACATCCTTAAACTGCTCGTTCAGCTCCCTGTGTGGTAAATCTGACAGTAATTACTCAAAAATAATTTGCTGTAAGCTGCTTGGCAAATCAAACCTTAACACACTATTGACTGTGCATGAAAAGCCATTACTGAAAATCATTGCTAACCTAATTCGTTTAGAGAAAAAAAAACAAATAAAGAAAGGAATGAGCCAGAGAGAAAGTGGACAAGGACAGACTCCAGATTTATTCAGACAAACATTTTTTCATGAAACTGTTTTACAGATGAATATTTTTTTTGGAAAAATCAAATCCAAAAGAAAAAAAAAATATATAAAACCTGAACAAACAGAAAGGGATTCAGCCCAGAACATCAACATTCCAGCAGGACTCAGGGTCACGGAGAGGAAGGGAAGGAAAAGAAGACAGGAATAAAACTGAGAACACTAGTACACACTCTGAAAAAGAGAGAGGGAGGAAGAGGAAGAGGGAGAGAGAGAGAGAAAAGGGTCTACATTACAGTTAAGACTACAGGGGACTTATACACCCAATATCTGCGATGCAAATGGACAAAGCCACACTACTCTATTATATTACATCATCATTTTAGTACTCTTATTTTTTAAACTCTGTCGTCTTTATCGTCATCTTTACAAAGTAAAAAATATAGAGAATTAACAAAGAAGACTCTTGCAAATATGGCCATTTACTGTAACTGGTGCATTAGTGGTATCTGTAATATCATTCGCAGTACTGTTTCTCCCTCCGTGTGTGTGTGTGTGTGTGTGTGTGTGTGTGTGTTGTAGGGATGATTACTCAGCTAACAAAGTGATTCATTGTTACAGTATTAAACCAAATCATGGTAGAACGGAGATGGCGGAGCTTCATGCTGAAGTAGAAGCAGGACAGACTCTAGACAGCAGTCAGTAATAACCAAACCAACAACAAACATCACTTCTTTCTGATGAATAATGAAGATGTCGACTGTACAGTTATTTAAAGTCAGAGTTCTCAAACCTTCTCGGCTAGGCACCCCTATATTAACTATCAAATAAACCCAGAGAACCCACTTAGTACTCAGTACAGACAGACAATATAATCCAGCTTTTTAATTCTTTAAATGTGTACAAAATCTATTCTGGGTATTTATGGCAGCCATAGATGAATGACTTCCTGAATTTTGCACCAAGAACACATTAGGTCCAAATTATCATTACTTATCGGCTACTTGTTTCAAATTTTGAATTAAATACTTTAAAACTCAAGTGACCAGACAATCATGATAATAAGTGTAAAAGAAACAAAATGACTTTATGAGAAATTAGGAATTTAAAAAAAAATTACAGCGAAGATGTTTGCTTTCATTTGTTTTATATTCTTTTAATATGAACTCTGTTGGGTGAATAAGGACCTACTGAGTGTAGGTCTTTCTCTTTCAAATTCTTTCTAGACCTCATTTTTGATCGATTATTTATCATAATATACTCTACTTCATGGTCTTTAACTAAATAAGAAATTTGATAAAATAAAATAATATATTTTTTAATTAAATTAAAGACTCTGGCTTATACCTCATTGGCCCCTGAGAGTCACCAAACCCCACTTTGTGAACCACTGATTGACAGGTCAAACATGCAAACTGATAGGCTAAAGTGTATTTTCATGTCAAAGATAAACAACAGGAGAGCATTATATATTCCTACATAGGTCATCATCATCATCATCATCGCCATTGTTTCTTCCTCTGTCCCTCACACATGCTGATAAAAATCTCAGGGATGCATGTAAGTGTGGCTCTGAGAGACAAAGACAAATACACTGAACTGAATGCTGTGATGTAATCACTTTCTATCTGTAATGAAATGCACTATAATCTGTGTCCTCTGTGATCAGACTCTGAAGAGGGACATGTCATTATGACTACGCCTATGTCACAACTTTAATCTGATTTATTAAACCCGGCGGTCTGAGTCTTAGCCTTAAAACATTCCCTTAAAACCGACAGAACTATTTAATCACCAACCTCCTCACCTAGTCTCATGCTGGACATTTATACATGGATCTACCCCGAGTATGATTTATCTTTGCATGATGGAGGAGAGCAAGGACCTAGTCCTAATAGTTTCTATTCAAAACTATGCATTTTTTTCCTTCTTTACACACCATGCTGACAGCCAAGGACAGCTGAAAAAAAACTGCATTTACAGCATCCATTTTTCTTAAGAGTCTGTCATAATAAAATGTTGCCTGCTACGAAAGTGGGAAGTGAGGAAAAAAAAGTGCCACAGCCAGGTTAACGAAAGCACCCAGTCTGACATTGAAGGGGCCATGAAGAGTCTTTTGTCCTTATCCATTACTTATGTTTCAGAATGAGACTGCATTTAGTGGAACTGTGTGAAGGCAGGCTGAAAAACCTGATGGCCTGTCACACAGCAGCATACACTGCTGGGGAATGTTCCCAACCTTTCTCTGACCTTTCTCTGAAGTTTAGGGAAAAAACATGAGCAGAAGAATGATCTAAATGGAATGGCATTTTTACTCATGTCAGATGATAGTGATTTGGCTAATAACTGGTTTGGACACACACACAGACACAGACATTTCCGCTTTTCTACTGGACAGTGTAGTATGGTATGGTGTGCTCGCCAACCTGAATTCAAAACTATCTGCATCCTGGTTGAGTATCTGTGTCCATTTCCTTTAAAAGTACTTGGAAAAATAGCAGGACTTCTCTAGAGGTGATGGCGCCATTTCCAATAACCATAATAGCAACAATGGAGGAGCTTTATGATCTGGTTTTCCATTTAGAATTATGGAATTATGTGAAGAGACAAAACATTATACTAGCATTTTTATTATCTTTTTTTTTTTAATTATAGGTGATATAAAATAAAATAAAACAGAGTCGAACCAGAAAGATCTGACGATTTTCATATGCTTATTTCTCAGACGCTAGTTTGATTAGAGTAGTCACTGGTGGGGGAAACAGTAGCTCAGTTGATGCTTTTTTAGTCAACGTGGAGAAACTGCGTGTACATTGTTGAAACAACAGTTTTTAAAAATGTCAACTCTTTGATGGCTACTCAAAGGCTATTTCACATTAAGTTCAATATTTCTCGTTGGTGCTGTGCCCTCTCAGGACACAATTAAAAATGGGTTGAAAATTTTCGTAACAACGCTTCTGCCTTGAAAACAAAATCACTCGGCAAGCCAGGTACAGTTCAAACGACAGAAAATATCGAAAGAGTGCATGCATCTGTAATAATGAGTCTGTATCGTTCAGCTAGGAAACCTTCACTTGCTTTGGGAATTTCCTATACAAGTGTGCAGCGAATATTACAAATAAAAATGGTATTAAAAGTTTAGTGAAATGGTTGTATCTTCAAATAAATGTTATGATTAATTATCATGTTCCTTCATTTCAAAAATTGTCAGGTCTCTCTGCCTCACCCTTTACTTGGGGGATCATGGATTAGTTACGGTAACATGGGATCATCATACCAAACTGTCCAGTAGAATCGAAACTTTTGTTAATAGAGACTTGTGGTAGCACTGTGGCAACCATCCAGCAACAGAATGAAGCAGAGCGTCAGCAAACAACAGCAGTATCACAAAATAAAATGCTCATCGGCTGTTTATTAGCCACCAGCTGAACAAAAAAATCACCTTCTTCTCGCCTCCACAGTGGGGAACATGCATAGGCCCGTCAAGAGTCTCACTACAGCCTCCTACAACACACCAGAACCTTTACTAATTCTCACACTCTTATTCTATCATATATTTACGTATTTAATGACATTCTGTACCACCTGAAAAACCTTCTAGGAGTTTTCTAGGAGGCTCGAGTGAGAGACTCTGGGATGGAGGGAGACATAGTGTCAAACCTCATCTGCCTGAAGAGAAAAAGAAATATTTACAGCCACAGCTCTCAAATGGCTTCAGGAGATCTATGGAGAGAAAAAACTAGAGAGAAAAAAAGAAAAACAACACAAAGAAAAGTTGGTATGGATTCCTGTAATAAAAAAAAGAGTTGGAGAATATGGTATGGTTGCCATTTCCAGATACAGAATGTATTAATGCATCTATGAGAGTTTTTACTGATTTCTAAAGTTTAGAACAACCAGAAAATAGGATAAAATGAAAAGAAAAAGAAAAAAAGAATACATGTGATGCAGGTTATAGTTATTAATGTTTTTTTTTTTTCATTTTTTTGAGATTCTGATCCAGATCGTGGGATTGGAATGGCTTCAGAACTGTGCATTACAACCGGGGTCCCTGGATGGCCAGCAGGCGATGGGGGTGGAGCTACCAGATGTAGCCAATCTCATCCTCTTTGTCATCCTCTTCATCTTCATCATCCTCTATGGCCCCACGTGGACGGAGCCTGCCCCGCTTCTCCTTCTGTCTGCGCCGCCTGTTCTGTGGAGGCTCCTCCTCCTCCTGGTCATCGAGAAGAATGACAGCTCCTCCACTGCCAAAATCCCCTGAGGTCTCCTGATCCTCCTCTACACAAACACACACACACACACACACGGTGAAATACGTTAGCAGCTGTTAGCAGAAATGAGATGAGATATGATGGTGGAAGATGAACGGATTGCCAGTAGAGCAAGGAGGAACAGTACCATTATTTATCTATTATACTCTTTTACTGTGATGGGACAGGAAAACAGCACTATCCTAAATTATGGGTCGTCTGATGTCTCATAAAGCAAGCCCAGAAAAAAAATCACACACACACACACAATGACACATGTCTGGTATCCTTCATTCAAGGTCTTGGACACCTCGAAGTGCAGCATCTATAGTAAACATGGTATGATTGGCTACTGTTTGTGTATTGCTTTCCCACTGAAGTAATAAACCTGTCCTCACTTGTGTAATTATATTTTTGGGCAGGAACCTACCACAGATCGGGTTGCCTTGTTTCCTGGAGCCTGCAATCTCATTGCCATATTTATCAACACACCAACACTGGCCTGTGCTGCTGTGACACTGTGTGGCCTTAAAGTAGCCATCCTCTGTACAGCGTGGGACATATGCTCCTAGGAGAGGAGAGGAGAGGAGAGAAGAGAAGAGATGAGATGAGATGAGATTACACATTTGCAATACGAGTGGTGGTCTGGGAAAACGTCACTGTCGCTGAATTATGCCAAACAGCAAAAATGGCAAAATATCTGATTTCAGTCAAGACCTATAATGTACACTACACTGACCTCACATAACTAGAACCCGTCTGGCAATGTGAAGCACGCTAGAAGATTCCAAAAAGCATTACATGATGCCACGTTCTAAAGAGATGAAAAACAGATGCTAAACAAAGTCATTGAAATCTACCAGTCTGGAAAGGGGTTACAAAGCCATTGCTAAGGCTCTGGGACTCCAAAGAACCATAGTGAGACCCATAATCTACAAATGGAGAAAACTTGGAACAGTGGTGAACCTTCCCAGGAATGACCAGCCTACCAAAAGTTCACCAAGCGCTCAACAACAACACTGTAAAAAATGAAATCTAAACAAGTCAAAAAATCTTTTAAATGTATAATAAATCTTGATTTTTTTTTTATTTCAAGAAGAAAGGTCTTGAATAGATTTTTTATGCAAGATAAATAAACTACTTTTTTACATATTTTATCTTATTTTAAGAAATCTTAAGCTAAATTTACTCACTATATTGGCAGATAATTTTACTTGATTCATGTAAATTGTTTCTTGTTTTTCGTTTATTTTTTCTTATTTTTTGCAAAAATAAAATCAATGTCAAAAAATAAGAAAAAAATAAACAAAAATCAAGAAAAAATTTACATGAATCAAGTAAAATTATCTGCCTATATAGTGAGTAAATGTATCTTGTTAAGATTTCTTAAAATAAGAAAAAATATCTAAAAACTAGATTATTTATCGTAATCTACATAAAAAATCTATTCAAGTCCTTTCTTCTTGAAATAAAAAAAAACAAGATTTATTTTACATGTTTTGTACATGTTTTTTAGCTTGTTTAGATTTCATTTTTTGCAGTGAACTCATCCAGGAGGTCACAAAAGAACCGAGACAAACATCTAAAGACCTGCAGGCCTCACTTGCCTCAGTCAGTATATATGATTCTACAATAAGAAAGACACTGGGCAAAAATGGCATTCATGGGAGAGCTGCAAGGCACAAAACACTGCTGACTAAAAAGAACACAAAGGCTCATCTCACATTTGCCAACAAACCATCTAGATGACCCACCAGACTTTGGGGATAATACTCTATGGACTGATGTGTCAAAGGTGGACCTTTTTGAAAGACATGGGTCCTGTTACAGCTGGTGAAAATTAACACTGCATTACACCATAAAAACACCGGACCAACAGTCAAACATAGTGGAGGTATGGAGGTATGGTCTGGGGCGGCTTTGTTTCTGCAGGACCTGGACGACTTTCATAATTGATGGAACCGTGAATTCTGCTCTCTATCAGAAAATGCTGAAAGAGAATTTCCACCCATCAGTTCATGACCTAAAGCTCAAACACAGTTAGGTTATGCAGCAAGACAATGATTCAAAGCACAGACCGAAATCCACCTCTAAATGGCTGAAAAGAAACAAAATTAAGGTTTAGATATTGAACAGCCCTTAAACTTGGAATAATATCCCTGACATATAGCAATGGTTTTTGGTTCTTTAAATGTGTGTGTTTTTTAACAGAAAGAGTGAACGAGGTAATGTAGGTTGTACATTACCTCTGGCAGTTACTCTTGAAACAGGGTTCTTTGTTATAGATAAACCTAGTTCATGTAATGTGAGGTGTTGGGAGTTGTCAGTAGAATGGGATGTTTAAGTATCAGTACTAATATTTTTAGCACATATACAGTTGCAGTCAGAAGTTTGTATAAACGCATCATGGACATGAATGTCATGGCAATAATGCGCTTTCAGTGATTTTTTTAACTGTTCTTTTTCCGGGGCAGAATAAACTTTACAACATAGAATAAAACAAGAAAAAAAAAAACAAGCTTTAATTTTTTGTGGGAGATTTGTGGTCAGAATTCGACCAGAAGCTTGTTGATGGCTACTAAAAGCAGCTGGTCAAGGTGCGAACTGCTAAGGGACATTTAACCACATATTAGGTGTGCTGGATGTATATTTTTGACCCTGCATGTATAATTGTGACCCTGTGTTGATTAAAGAAAACCCCAAATAATTCAAACTTGTGCATCGATTTTTTTTTCCAACTAAAGGTGTAGGTTGATTCTGCTCCAGAAACTCAATATTGCCATGATATTCATGTCCATGATGTGTGTATTTAAACTTCTGACTGCAGCTGTTTTGAATATCATATTTTAGCATGCAGTTGTTAACATATACTTGTGTACTTGTTTTTGTCACATCTAGATTTGTCCCGATCACGCACAGCAAAGTCTTAAATAAACACCCAGAGAGTTGAATTAACACCCACTTGGAGTTACATGAACACTCTGGGTGTTCATTTAAGACCAGGGATTTGCTGTGTGTCATCCAGTAAGTAAGTAAGTTCTGAGCTTATGTTAACTCTCTGGTACTCTCACCTCTCTATAAACACCTCCGCCTGACCTTTACCTGACTGATTAATTCTTTTTTTCCCAGAATGTTAATGAATTCTTGATGAAATGTGTGTCTGACAGACAAATTGAAAAATTCATAAAAAAGGTGGCTACAGTTTTCATATGACAGAAATGGAGGAAGAAGACAGCAGACCTTGAGACGAACAAATTCTACGTAACGTACGTTCCAAATGCTTTTGTCAGAGTTACTTTTCATGTCTTCAGACTGAGATTTCTGAGATCTATCTATCTGACTTTCCAACTATGTGTCTGTGTTCCCTCCCTGTCACTCTCGCTCGGGGTGACGAGGGTATGGCACAAAAAATGACACCATGATGGCAGGGCAAGTGAAACTATTAAAATGAAAAATCTTTACAAATCATTTAGTGCATATTTGGTGCATTTAGTGCATATTTATTGCACTATTTAGTTCATTTTATATTTTACATTTTATTCTCATATTTTATTTCTCATGTCATTGCTGCTCTGTGTGCCCTCAATTGCCCCCCAGGGATGAATAAATTTTTCTGAATCTGAATTTAGCCCAAATCTGGAGCGGTATTCATAACAGATGGACAGATAAATTACAGTGCTATTAAATTAGAAGTACATGACTTATAGTGCATTAAGCATATTAAAAGTATATGACATACTACAGTAAGCATGTATTTAAATACAGTGAAGTACATACATATAGTGTATAATTTAATATACTGAAACTTTATTTCAAGAGCACAAAAAGTGCTGTATAAGTTTTGAACAAATCTTTATCTTCAACAGATGACTTAAAAGCTGCATTTTGTGTTTACTCATTTTGTCTTTACCATACAATAAAATTAGTTTGATGATCTAAAACATTTAACTGTCACAATTTAGCAACAATAGAAGAAATTGGGAAGGGGCAAAAACTTTGTCACAGCACTGTATAAAGACATGGTTTGCCAAAGTTGGAGTGGAAGAACTCGAGTGTCCTGCAGAGAGCCCTGACTTCAACCCCACTGAACACGTTAGGGATGAACTGATCTTCATTAGTGCTCTTGTTGATGAATGATCACAAATCCAAATACAGCCATGCTCCGAAATTTAGTGGAAAGACTTCCCAGAAGAGTGGAGGTTATTAAACAGCAAAAGGGAAATATATCTGGAGTGGAAAGTACAAAAAGCACATACTATATGTGTAATGGTCATATATTACACTAGTGTAAGCATAAATATATTTGACCAAAATCAGGTTATGTTAGAACCAGTTTAAGCAACGCAGACAGTCTAAAAGATACCTAAATTCTTTTCAGCTAAGTGTGGTTTTCTGCGTGACAGCACACGAGCGTATGTCATAAGCCTAATCAGTTCAGCATGTAATCAAATACTGAATGATTACAATTAACGAATGAATGCACGTTCAATCCTTTCCCACTTTTGGGGAGGTTAAAAATAAATAAATAAATAAATAAATAAATAAAAATAGAGAAAAAAAAATAGAGAAATAAACAGATAAATAACTAAACAAATAAATAAAAAATAAATAAACGAGAAAATGAATTTGAAAAAATTCAGCATTTTTTCTATTTTAGATAATGGTTCATCTCTATTGCGATAATGGTTTGTATCTACTGACCTGGGAGAAAAGAACAAGTGGATGACAACCTCCTAGAAATGGCAGTGTCCAGGCTGCTAAATGAGGTAAATATGTTGAGTCTACATTTAGCAACGCTCAACATTACCTTAAATTACTTTACAAATTTACCTTATTTATTGACCTAGCCACTGCCATTTCAAGGAGGTTGTCATCCATTTATTCTTCCCTTCAAGTTGTGGTCTTAGCAAAACTTGCAGATGGCTGAGCATTTCGCTACACCAATTTGGCCGACATATCAAGGTATGTCATTCCATCATCAAACATTTTAGCTGTGACATCTTTTTTTAAAATATATTTTTTCAGCGGTTCATATTTTCCCACATTACTAACAATGGAATGGAAAATGAAAAATGAGAAAAACTGATTTTGATGACATTTTAGTAAACATGGAGCAGCAGTCAGCACAACACCACACGTTCATTGTTGAAATGTTTTTTTTTTTTTTAAATGGCGACTCTGTGACTGCTACCCAATGGCTATTTCCTATTACGTTCATTATTCCTGTCGGAACACAATTAAAAAATAGGTTGATAATTTCCATACGAACACTTCTACCTTGAAAATGAAACCACTCAGAAAGCCATGTACAGTTAAAATGACAGAAAATGTTGAGAGAATGCGTGCATCTGTAATAAGGAGTCAGCTAGGAAACATTGTCTTGCTTTGGAAATTTTCGAGACAAGCGTGCGGTGAATATTACAAATAAAAATGGCATTAAAAGGTTAGTTTAGTGGTTGTATTTTCAAATAAAAGTTATGATTAATTATCGTGTAATTTCATTAAAAAAATACATCAGGTCTCTCTGCCTCACCCTGTATCTAGTGACCTTTCTGTGTGGATGAAAGGAGTTTTTAAAAGATGCTTTTTTATTTTCAATGTTTTACCAAGAATGGAATGGAAAATGAAAAATAAGAAAAAGTTGGTGAGGAAAATTCTGTTTTGTGGAAAGCAAATTGGAAAAAAAAAGAAAAATAATTCAATATGGATTGAACAGGTTCTACACAGGAACTTTCCTTCTGGTTCAGATATGTGCAAAGGAGAAAAATAATTCAGCTCAGGAAAACTATAGCTTTCAGAACTACGTATATGTAGTAGAAAAATCCACATCACAAATGTAAAGGTTTTCTCAGGCCAAAAAAAACCCATCATTGTTACATAAATTTCACTCCGCCATTTTACAGTATTATAGCCGAACTAAAAGCAGCATCATTTATTTATACCTCTTGCTGCTTCATTAATACACACCATAAAGGCAGCTTTGCCCTGCATGGTGCATGAGCCCGAGCAAGATGGCTGCAGCAGATACTGGGCCTTAGGCGTTAGATATCACTAACGCTGATTGGATTTCACTGTCTCAAATGTGACTCCCACACACTCACCCATATTAATGCACACTCAGGCGGTTGTTTTTCAGCCTGCATTATGGCATGAGTTATGAAGCAGTTATGATTGTAAGGGATTATTGATGCCCGTTGGGCCAAATGGGACCAGGAGCGGGAGCTCTGGGTGAGGTGTCAGCTATAGTGCATGTTATTGATTACGGAGGAAAATATCAAGTGTGGACGCACATAAATCAGACCGAAAGCCATTACGATTCAAATCAATTATAGCCCCACTTCTGTGAGGCTTCTGCAGCAAGGCACGCATGAACACACACCTACACACACACACACACACACACACACACAAACACACACATACACACACACACACAAATACAGGGGATGGACAATGAAACTGAAACACCTGGTTTTAGACCACAATAATTTATTAGTATGGTGTAGGGCCTCCT
>JAOVVH010000012.1:5678935-5690737 GCA_028566435.1 Scorpiodoras heckelii
GGTCCAATTTAGCCATGAAACCTCCCACACTAAAATGACAGGTGTTTCAGTTTCATTGTCTAACCCCTGTATATATAGTATGACAGAGGCAAGCACCCTGGTGTCTGTAGTCAGTGCTATGTGCACCTGGGAACACATTAGATATTGTATTAACCCTTTTCCACTGATGCACCGCCAGTGTCTAACCTAGAACCACTTCAATGAATTTCCATCAAAAAAAGATTGCTCCCCAAAACCAAAAGTCCAAAAGTTAAGGGAGGGGCCATGGGAGGGGCTAACATTGAGGATGGGCCATGGGATGGGCTACACTGAGAAATTCGCCACCATTAAAACATGAGTAAAACTAGACAGTATGATGACCTAGCTGGCTGCATCTACACAGAGGATTGTCTTATTTTCCTGTCTATGTCCTATTAAAAAATAGGGTGTGTTGTCTTATAAATCTACAATATAAGATGCATCTGAAGAACTCCAGTGTGTGAGGGTGCAGAGGCAGACTCAGGAGCCAGGTGGAAATTTACTGTGCTCCAGGCATGTATTTAACACTTACAGAAACCTAACAAACAATGGAAATGCAAGATGCAATGATTTTCAAAGTGCATTTATAAAAAAAAAAAAAAGCACTGCAGATAGAGTCTGTCCACCACAACATCTGCTGTAGTTCTCATACCTGTTGAAATGCAGACTGGATTTCAAAAGGCACCCAATCTGAACTGGCTCCGCACAGACTCCAGCACCCTCCCGGTGGAAAAGAATTAATATATGTCCTGTATGTATATTTTAGAAACAGCATCAAGACCCAATCTGCTGCACCACCTAAAGGACAACGGTGAGGAGGTGTTTCTATGAGGCCAGACCAAGTCTGAGAGTAAAGGACTAACCCGTTGACAAATTTTTTATACAGTCTAAAATTGATTGAAAATGTGTAGCCGGGGGCCATGGGCAAGGAGACCAGGTGTAAATAGCTGAAAATCTGCCATGTAACTAATCTCATCCGGGTGCAAACAGACCCTCTGTCTTGTTTTGTGCAGCATTCTGTGTAAACTGTAGAGAAGGTTGTATTTGATAATTTTCTGAAATCCTCAGACCAGCAAGCCTGGAACCATGTCATGGTCAAAGTCACTGAAATTGAGGGAAGGTTGTAACCTGTATCTGCATGAATGAATTCATTGTGTTACTGAGATGTGATTGGCTAACTGGATAATTGCATGAATGTCCTAGTGTCCAGATCTTCCTAATTAAGAAACTATATATAAGGAGTGTGTATACCTGGGAATGTTTAATATTCAGAGTGAAGTTCTCAACCGTTTTAGCTTAGAATATCACTCTGAACACTCACTATAGTGCATCCTAAAGAAACATCACCTCCAGGTCCCATGCCCCTTTAACAGCTATAGGATGAGCTGAGTTATCAATCAGTAAACAAAGCTGTGCAAAAGCCAACAAAGCTATGTTGAGCTACCAAAATGCCAGACCAGTTTATTACTTATTAAATGCACATTAAACAGTATTTAAATGTATATTTAACAGATTTCTTAGCTTCTTTGCTTAGTCTCTAAGCTAAAAGAAACAGGATGTTAAAGCTGGATTTATAACGTAATGTTTTAAAGATCAAAACAGACCACACAGCTAAAAACAATACACCACAATGACCTGAAAAATACAGCAAGTGAGAGAGATCATAATAGCTTGGAATTAGGTCCTGCTGAAATCCACTCGGCACTAAATGCTTTCTGCTGTTTCGCACTCAGACACAACTGGGATTAAACCAGCTCTCTGACTCCCCATTCACAAATTAATAATAAAAACGGATAAAAAAATAATGACTCAGCAGCCCACACAAGCAATAAGCTGTTTCAATTCAACAACCAAGATCTTATTCGCCCTTCAAACAAATTCTCTGTATTTCCTTTGATCCATTTTTTTTTTTTACCTTGTCTGACCTTTGCTTATAATGAAGCTTGCTTTGAGATGGAGTATAAAGGTAGCTGTGCAAAAGTGTCTGAGCTGCTCTCTGCTGAACAGATGTGCAACACAGATGTGATTTAATATCAAACTGGTAATGTGTCATAGGGAGCAAAACCTCCTCTGCTGTCTAACAATTCTGACAGTAAAGAAAAAAATGAATACTTTAACACATTTGTTTTTATTTAGTCTCTATAGTTTAGAGTTTCTTCTCATTTAGTCTGTCTCTTTTTTTTCGTGCCTGATTTGTTGTTTTTGACACAATGGTGAACCCATCACACTCGGTGATGAGAACAGTTTCTTGGGTGCTAGGCAACAGAAGATTTTCAACACTGAGATTATGAGAGCTAATGATGAATACTAATATTTTAGCTAGCTAGCATGGTCCTTACATCATTATAGGGTCTGGAACTTTTTGTCACTACCCACGGCACAAGAACCTTGTAATGCTGAGAAAACTTTTTTTTTTTTTAGCCACTGACTATATCTGAGAAGTTTAGTGCTCTTGTTGGAAAGTGGTAATGTTGTACTACTCGAGCACAATCTTTTCATTTACTCGTTCTCGTCTCGGAATTGAAAGCAATTCTACTCAATCTTGAATCGGTCTCAGACTAGAGCGGCATGGGTTGGACCCGAGACTGTTTTTTCCCACCAGAGTGACAATGATGAATTTTCCTATTCTTCATACTTTTAAGAATTAATTATATACATTAACAAGAAAATGAATAAAAATCTAATTTATCAATTAATTCACATTGTATTGACTGGTGCTCTGTATCTGACATGTAATGTTGGCGATGTACATGAATTTTTTTTTTTTAATCAATCAGTAAGGAAAGCTATGCAAATCTAGCAAAGCTATGCTGAGATACCAAAATGTCAGACCAGTTTATTACTTACTAAATGTACATTTAACAGCATTTAAATGTATGTTTAACAGATTTCTTAGCTTCTTTGCTTAGTCTCTAAGCTAAAAGACACAGGATGTTAAACAAGCTGGATTTATGACGTAATGTTTTAAAGAACAAAACAGAGCACACAGCTAAAAACAAAACACTGCAATGACCTGAAAAATACAGCAAGTGAGAGAGATCATAACAGGTTGGAATTAGGTCCTGCTGAAGTCCACTCTTCACTAAATGCTTTCTGCTGTTTACCACCTCCTCTCAGACACAACTGGGATTAAATAAAATTTATCCATTAAAAATGGATAAAAAATAATGAGTCAGCAGCCCACACAAGCATAAGGGGGTATAGCTCAGTGGTAGAGCATTTGACTGCAGATCAAGTGGTCCCTGGTTCAAACCCAGGTGCCGTCTGTCTGACTTGCAGTGCAGTATCTTTAAGTGTTTTACGATGTGCACCATTTATATACCATAGAAATTGCCATTAGTACAAAAGACATCATTTATGGGCAGCAGTAGCTCAGTGGTTAAGACACTGAACTACTGATCAAAAGGTCACGAGTTGATATCCCAGCACCACCAATCTGTGATCTGTTCATGGGACTGGAAGGGGGAATAAATGAAAATGTGGATAGCCAATCAAAATCATAAAGAGTGTGGCCAGCTAAGTGTACAAAAGTGTATCAGGTGCTCCATGAGGCATGGGCAGGAGATTAGGTAGCATGTAGCCACTAAATATTTAACATGAACAATGTACAGCCAAAATGGAATGTTGCTAAATTACTAAGCAATTACTCCTTGCCACTAAAACGATACTGTGACTACACTTAGAACTATAATCACAATTTTCCATGGATGCCAAAATACTGAATTCAAGAGTTATCCAAAACCATTGACTTTCAAAATTAAATACAACAGAAATTAGCTGGCGATGTGGAACTTTCTCATAAACAGATTTAACATAGATATATTTAATCACAGCATTAGCTTTTTTGTTTCTCACAGTCTTCCAAATTTCAAGTGTCTCAATGTCATTTTCAAGAAGAATTATTAATGAAAGAAAAATTACAAACAAGAGATACCGCTGTTGGCATTTACCAAAATAAGTCAAAGGCTTTGTGGGTCACTTTAAAGTTAGCAACTATGCCCTGTTTTTATTTTAAGACAGGTATGAGTTAAAGGCTTATCTTATCTGAATCTGGTTCAAACTTTGCATAAGCACACTGTATAATGAGCTCTGTGGGGTTGTGATCTATCCTGTGCAGATGTGCATTTAGAAATGAAATATGCAAGCAAAACAACTATGGCATTAAAAAAAGAATATCTTTTGTTTAACAAAGCATCCACTCTTTAATGAAGGCAGCTAGACAAAATGAGGTCTGTTTGTGAAATCAGATATAAACTTGACTACAATCCCTAGCATCAGTGCATGTATGTATGCACTTCTATGCATCGTGATGGTTGGCTGCACATGTGCACAAGTTGGTACCCTAATCTACCTGTGCTGTCTGACTGAGCATCCCAATCTCTAGTCAATGGGGGGATTTAGTATCTCTAATTTGCTTGACATTCATGTTTTTGGACTGTGGGAGAAAGCCCATGCAGACACACAGTGAGAACATGCAAACTCCATACAGAAATGACCCATGCTGCCCTGCTTGGGAATTGAAGCAGGATACCCATCTTGCCACCCAGCATCAATAGCTTTATTTTAAAAAAAACAACATGAGCAGAATGTGATATAAGCATAGATCTGAGCATCTGAGGGTTAAATGGAAAGGCAAAGGCAAGATGGATGGGGCAGAGTGTCCGGAATTGGCCGGTAGAAAGTGTGAATGAATGGGGAACAGAAACCTGTAGGAGCTTTGACAGCATGTCTCACACCCACTTTCCTCATACATGTTCATCACAAAAAAAGTGTTAGATCACAGCACAACTGCATTCCATGTAGTGAGGTGACAGCAAAGTCAGTACTTTTTAATTAGGCAGCATCTGAAGAAGGATGTGTTTATACTTGTAGTTTGGTCCGGACCAAGCAAGAAAATCAAAAACTGTTACATTTTAGTCCTGGTTTACTTAGTGTTTACACTCACAAATTTACAATCAAACAAAATAAGTGTTAAAAAAAAGTGACATATGATGCAAATATGACGTATATTTTCCAAGCCAGTCATCAGAATAATGCACCACACCAGGCTTAATGCACTAATCGGGGTATTGTGTATACCTGGTGGTATTTTTACCAACTGGAAACACAGCAGGAGTGGTAAAATGGATTTGATTTCAGTGCACTCTGTTTTCTCTCAGCACAGTTAGTGTCACATCTTGTGACATCACATCCTGTGTCTGTTTTTTTAGATGCCTCTGGTGGGGGGGCACGGTGGCTCGGTGGGTCGCACTGTTACCTCACAGCAAGAAAGTCCTGGGTTTGATTCCCAGGTGGAATGGTCTGGGTCCTTTCTGCGTGGATTATGCATGTCCTCCTTGTGTCTGTATGGGTTTGCTCCGGGTATTCCGGTTTCCTCCCACAGTCCAAAGACATGCAAGTTAGGTGACTTGGACATACAAAACTGCCCTATGACTGTGTTTGAAAGTTGAACTTGTGTATTAATGAAAAATCTTGCGTATTGATGTAACCTTGTGCTTGTCATATATAGCCACTGATGCTGAAATAAGGTTAAAAACCAACAAACAAACAAACAAAAAGATGCCTTTGTTTCCTACTGTGTTCATACTTCAGACAAACCACACCTGAATTCATTTAGAAATGGACCGAGGCCCAACATTTCAGGCAGTCTCGGTCCACTTATTTGGTGCACACCAGTGTTGAAAAGGAAGTTGTCAGACTTACTCTAAGAATCACACTAACAGAGCAATTGCACCAGGGTTTGTTTTAATCGAACCAAAGCCGACAATTATAAACACACTTTATATATTTTTTAATTTACACTGTTTATGATACTTTTCATGATATTGAGCTGACTGATGAACATAGAAAATGTTCTAATATAATCTTTATCTCTTTTACATGGATATTAACAACTTGTCCAGTCAGAGTTGAGTCTGTTTTTTAAGTGAAATAAAGATGTTGGAAGGTACAGAGCAGGATTTAAGGGACATGGATTAACAGCTAGCTATATTTTAAAATTAGTTTGTCCATTCAAGTGTAAATTGTAAAGAGTGGTGCTTTAATTAAGCTCTGAGAATGTGTGATACAAATGTGTGGCACACTGGGATCATATCAATATGGTCAGATTTTGGCATTTCATACAATTACAGACTTTCCTTAACTGAAGTTTTGTTCTCTTTTGCATCTCATCCAGAAGCAAATTTCTACTTATGGAAAAAGAATCATAAATCAAAAATGAGTATAACTGGTAATCATTTGGATTTTCAGAATCATCCACATCAGCCATCTCATCATCTGAGGTAAAATTTGCTCACGGCTTTTAAACACGAGCCTCATCATCGTCTCTTCACTCACTTGGCCTCTGTTCATGATAATATCATCATCAGGGAAATAACTGGCAATAAATTAACTATCTTGTCATTAATGACCTTTCAAAACATTGTCCACTTTCATGGCTTCCACTCCTGAGGTTGATACACATCTTGACGCATTGCCAACAATCTGATATACTAAAACTACATATGAAACAACTACTAATGTGATACAATATGACTCAGCCCTATTGCCATGCAGTGTAATTCAACATGATTTGATTCAGCAATATGATTCAATGCTATATGTTGTGATATAAAAGAAGAAAAAAACTAAATGGCCACTGACAGCAGTGAAGATGCGACAGCATACTTGAGAAAGGAGGAAGATAAATATAAACTTACTGGCCACAAATTATTTGTCACATTCTAAAAAATAAAATTATAGGGCCTATACTAATAATTATATACAAATAAATTGGATTTTACCAGTGCAAGGATGTTAGAAATGATGCAAAATCACAAATTGTATCCAGTGCACACTTTATTAACCATGAATCTTACCATCCCTGATGTGTATATGCTTTCCACTGTTTTTTAAGTTTATTTCTTTATATGCACTTTTCTAAAAACAGAATTTTAACAAACTCAAAAGAAAAACATTAAACTTGAAATGAACTACCAACTACCACCCCACCCCACCCCATCTGTGTATAAAAAAAACCCTCAGTCTGCATTGAGGTCCTTCAAATGTTTAAAATAGTTAATAAAAGGTTGCCAGCACCGTTCAAAGCCTTCTGCTGCCCCTCTCAAAATTAAGAAAAAATATAACACCGTTGAGCCATAGAGAATATGAGGGGGGCATGTGGACTTCAATCTAATCAGAATCCTCCTCTTGGCTAAGAGAAAAGTAAAAACCAGGGAATTTATTACCTGGAAATTACAAGACAGCAGGTTGGCCGGTACTCCAAACAATGCAAAAAACAGACTTTAAAAAAGATTTAAAATGCGATCAAAAACTCTTTTTAATAGTGTACAAGCCCAAAACATATGGAAAAGGTCAGCCGGTTCAGCACTACATCAAGGACAAGCTGGATTTATGTTCGAAGAAAGATTTGCTAATTTAGCATTGCACATATACGCTCTGTGAACAAGTTTACATTGCATAAGATTTAAATGAGCAGAGGTACAGGAAGAATGCTTTCCACTGTTTTGATGATGATAAAATGATGAAGACGTATGAAGAACATGTTGACAATTCAATCTGACCACCCAAAGAATTTATCACTTTGAGAAATGTGAGAAATGAATGACATTTTAGACATCTTTGGGCGAACTGACTGTTTTTACCTCTGCAGTTGTTACACTGGTTTCTTACCCAACATGTTCTTTGCAAGCACAAAGCCAAGGCAGGATAATAATGTAAGTGAGATAAAATGTATTTCAGTGTTGCTTGATTCCTTAAGGTAGAGATGACAATGAATATTTTTGTAAGGAGACTTTTTTCTTGCAAAAATCAGACAACATCCAACAGGTTTTTCCAGGCCAAGTGTTATAAAAGACTTTGAACATGACTTCTTACAGAAGCAGTAACCTTATTGCTTTGGCATCTTGGCACAGAGCCTTGGGCTATGACTGTCTAGTTACATGACTACAACATTGACCTTAGCATTCATCACCATTATCTTCACTTTACCTGTGCAGCACATAAAACCAGCTAACAACCGGAACATGAAAATGTGCATTCATAACAAGAAACTATAAAATACATAATTTATATCAAGGGTATCAATGGCCAGTTTGGCTTTTGACAGTGCGTGCTAACATTATCTAGCTAACATTAGAGCCCAGTGGCACCAAACTTTGTTTTTCTTCATAGGTTAAAGAACTGTAATCATTTTCTCTTCTCTTTCTCTCCACAAGAAAAGCACTAGAATGAATAACCGAGTAGTTTTTTTGGTCTCAGATCAATTTAAACAATGAGGAACACAGAACTGTGACATGCTGAACAGACTGAAGCCATTTCTCAATACAAACTATGCCAAGTTTGGACTTGCATACTTGGTAATACAGACTTGGTAAATTCGACTTACGAGTACAAACTCCCGAAAATGGAAGGACGCTGTATGGAACAGTAGCATACTTGATGCACAGTTACGGAACTAGCTGTAAGTTTTTCTCCTATGCCATCATGCTGAGCTTGGTGCAAAATGCATTCTGGGATATCTGATTGTTCCAAGTCTACACAAGTCACCTCCCAGTGCATCCTTAATAACATAAGTGGAGCAAGAACACATCCAGGCATTTAAACTGGACTTAGCTAGATGCAGACTTTTGAATGAAACAGTTCTTGGGCTGCGACTGATGACGTTTCTCAAGTACACAAGAACACAAGTACAGACAAGAAGGCAGACTGAGAATCGACTAGAGACTCAGCAGCTCAGTAGAGGCTCAGACCTGGAAGCGGCTTGGAGTGGAAAGAACTGAACCCTTTTTAACCCACAATGGCACATGAATAAACAACTACCGGTAGCCTCAGGCCCCAAGCAGTTGCCTGCACCTCTGTCAACATGTGGCTTTTTATACTGTAGAATAAAAGCAGTAATAAGACTGACAACCTTTAATACATTTACTCTGAAGTGTTCAGCAATTGCTCAGAAAACCTCTCTGTCTCTCAACAATACTGTATTTGCCATGACCAGTGTTAAGTATGCTACATAATCAACTATTAAATAGCTACGTCCATTATGCCCTTGACCGAGACATTTCCGCATAGCTGCTTCAAAGACTTGAGCTCCTTTTCCTTATCTGGTCAAAAAGCCAAATGGATAAAATGTAAATATGAATTAAATGAGTATGTTCTTTGAATAATTATAGTACATTGCAGTCTGCAAATATTTTCAGCATACCATTTATTTCGCAATTTACATTTAGCTGCTATTAACGAAACATCTGTTTCTCCTCACACAGCATTAAATAACCTATAGATAACCTATGCATTGCTAATTAAACAAAGTTAAGTTAATATTGCTTGCAGTTTTATGTGGGATGTGGTGGGTATGTGTCATATAATGCCTTCCCAGACTAGTGCACATGGAGCAAAGCATAGTGTGCTCTCCTACACTAATGCTTGGCAGTAGTGCACAACAGCAATTTTCTGTTCCTGGACAGAAATCCTAAAAGCTCTGGCTTGGCTGTAATGAGCTTTTAGGGGATGGTGAGTCGATCCTTAGCTCGTAGGTTAAAGACGGCTCAGCCAGGGACACATGCCATGCGTCCACAAATCTCCAAGCACAAAGACTGCGCTAAGAGAAAATTAGAGCATTTTCTCTAAGCTCGCTTTTCATGTCCCTGACTAATGAGAGTAATTCTGTACATCCCGGCCCCGTCCATGGTTTTATCAGCCTTTACTGGTGGCTAATTGAAAGGAAGCAGCAAAAAACACACTGACCAAATTAAACTCATTATGTTGGATGTGTGATGTGTTTAAAGACCATTGTAAGGGAAAGGAATGTGTGGCGATTGGTGTGTATCTGGAGTTTCGGCTCCGAATAAAAGAATGAGCTTGTGCTGTGGGGGTGTATGAATACCAGAGTTAAACATTACTTCTCTCGCTTTTTTTCCTCCTTGATTCTGGACTGCATGTCTTAAATTGAGCAACAGAAAGCGTGTGCTGTTCATCACTGGAGGAGGCAGTGGGTGGAAAGCTTCCTGAAGATTCTTTGGTGGAAGACAGAGGGAAGCAGAAAACAGATAACAAAGTGGCTGAAGGAAAACAAACATGCTGTGTGCTTCATTACCTGCCAAGGAACGTGAGCGTATGGAGCTGTGTGTCAGAAGATACATGCAATTATGACTACCAATATTATATCAACACATACACACACACACACACACACAGATGAATCACAGGTAGAATCACTGAATCATTACTATGTTAGTCATAACTCAATGCTTACAATAGCAGATTATAAGAATATGGCTTTGATCTACAAAAGGTCAGTGCTTTAAGGTGTCTATATTTAATCCTTTGATATCTACCCGGATTTTATATTTGCTACATAGTTAATTTTTAAAATGTAAAAAAAAGTACATCTTACATCATTATAGCACCTCAAAATATCTTGAAAATACTCATATTTATCTAGTATTTCCTATTAAAGAATACAATATACAAATATAAGATTAATAATCCCTATTTCTAGACTTTTCCCCCCTCATTTCAAGCTAGAAATAGTTTTACTGAACATTTTGCTAATTTTAAGTATTTATTTTTTAGAAAGAACCAAAAGTACCTGCCAACAGAATAAGAAAATGTAATGCTTTTCATGTACAAATGAGTAAAATTGTCTCAAAATAGGTTTAATAACGTTATATTTGGTTTACTGTAATCTTACAATAGGAAATATTAGATAAAGTTAGATATTTAGATAAAGATATTTTCACTTGTTAAGGTTTCAACTTAAAAGTGTCCCTACATAGACAGTTTATACACACTGAAGTACCAGAAAAGCTTTCATTTTTCATAGGTCCCCCATGGGAGCTTGGAGGGAACGTTGCACAGTCCTCATGCTGATGTTTGTTGAGGCCCCAGCACTGAATTTCAATGTTACTTGAGGCAGTGTTGCACGTCTATCACGTGATTCTTACCAGCTGACGCTAGTCACATTCACAGCCACACTGCCACATACTTTTTACGACCACACTGCTGTCATAAGCTCAAGGTTTTACCAGAATTCTTGTATTCAGGGTTCACCCTTGAAAGGCTCTTACGTGAAAATCCAAACTTTGTTTCTACCTCTGAAATGTTATGACCATCTCACGAGCTCCAACTATTAAACCACTTTGAAAATCGTAACATTTTGATAATTGCCATTCTCATAGCGGAAACAACTCTAGAAGCTTCCAATAGATGTCTTTCACTTTATGTACACACTGACGGACGCAACCAGTGATGTGCATAGTTGGTGTTGGTATGTTTCTTGGATAGGATCAGTACCAGTTTTTCTGGTACTTCAGTGTACATCTGTTTATGAACATTTAAGGCATTTCCAAAATGATTCAGGAACATAAAAGCCTCTAAAATGTATTTTGTGATATTTTAATGGCGTTAATGTCCAATGTCTCCATGATAAATTGTACACAGAAGGTGGATGTGTCTCCAATACAAAGCTCCATATCACAACATCTAAACTGTAGTAATTCTCCAGAAGAGTCTATGTCCATCTTGTAGTGCTGTTCCTAAAATAACTAACATTTTTCTACCTAGGATTTCTATCTCAGTAGATAGAAAAAAGCTTCAGTTCAAAGATTATCGGCAAGTGTTACCTTACTTTCCCCTCAAAAGTGTTTTCTCTGGTGGGCATCATTATAGTGGATGTAACTCCCCTGAACCCTGATTAGGTTGTGATGCAACACACACACACACACACACACACACACACACACACACACACAAACACACACACACAAACACACACACACACACACA
>JAOVVH010000012.1:5770259-5785107 GCA_028566435.1 Scorpiodoras heckelii
ACAGTTCATAGACGTTTCATCACATTTATTTCAAAAGTGCCTACAGCATATAAAATGAGTCTGAACAGCATTGTTTAGCATGCTAAATACGGCCGAGTGCTGTAATGAAGAACACAACCAATCAGCTGTCTGCTGTCGATGACATTGCAGGGCGTTTATTTGACAACACTAATAAACACATATGATCTTTTATAATAACATTAGCTTGTTGTGTTGCAAAATGTATATTCTATGCTGATGCTGTCTTCACAGCTATAACTTCATCTACATTCTGTACTTTTTCCTTGCATTTTTTTTTTCTGTGCAAAACATATCACACAGAAGTGCATCCAGCTGATGACAACGGCGCGTCTCCAGGTTTATTTGCTCTAAAGTCACGTTTGATCTCACGAGTTTCTGTGTGATCCAGGCCCAGCACCAAGGGGGGGCAAACTGATATTGTGTGTGATTATTATTATCTTTTTCTGTATATATTTTTTTTGTTTCACGCAGCTTTGTTTGACCATAACAATGAAGTAATTTTTCATGTCAGTCAAATTAATAAGTGCTGAAGTTGGCGGTTATTGGTCACACTTAGCAAATGAAACCTGAAAGCCGCTATGATAGAGGGCGGGGCCTCTTAATTAGACCTCAGGAACAGAGAGAAACGTGTTAATGGCATCGTTGCCTAAACACTTTAAGCCATGGACATCCGAAAATGGCTGCTTAAAGACAAAAGAGCGGACAGCAACACAAAGGACGAAGAAACATCAGATTCCTCTTCTCACATTTCTTTGAGTGTGTATAAGTCCACAGTTACTGATTCTTAAACAGTTTCCCAAACAACCATTCAAAAACAACTGTTATCGTTCATTTTCAGTCGGGTGGTATAAGGACAGAGACCGGCTCGAATATTCACAAAAGGCAGACGCAGCTTTTTGTTTTCTGCGTAGATAAGTTTCACTCGAATTAAAATATATAAACGCCCCCTTAAAATATATGGACCCCCCCACCACCACTGTATTTGCCCTGGCTCCAGCCCTGGTGTAATCCCACTCATAAAAATGTGTGGTCATGCTTCTTGACTTAATCATCTAGTGCGTGGGCTCTTTTTTTATTAAAAAGATTTCAAAAACAGTTAAAATCTGTTCTTATGTCTGTGGTCTCCCATGTTTGATGCCAGCTTTAGCTTCAGCAAATAAGTGTTAGCTAAACTCAATCATAAGACACTGCATCTATACTCCCTTGTCACCTAGCAACAGCAACTTTAACTAATTAAAAGACAAACATATGGTGCATTCGTCATTCTCATGTCAAAATAATGTATTCAGAAGTTTAGTCTGAATACCTCATATCTCAGCTATATGGGTTTTTATAAGGAATGGTGTGGTTATATGTTTCTAGGATGTCTCAGTCATTCTGTCTCCTCTATTTGTGTCCATATTTCATCACCTTGCTTGCCTTTTTTTCCTCTCTGAACGACTGCTGTTCCTGTATTTTCTGTTGTTGTTTGAGCTCACCTCTCTCACCTGGCCCTCATTTCCTGTCTTCACTCACACACCTGTCTTTCATACCCAGACTTGTTAATCTTGTCTATTTAAGCTCCACGCATGCTTCCCTCATCGCAACATATTGTTTGTTCCACACACAAGTACTGGGATCTTTCCTATGCGCTAGTTTTCAGCTGTCCTCGGTTCTCGTACTTTCTCTCACTCTCTCTTTCTTTGCCCATGTCCCGTATTTTTCACATCGTTCCCTTTTCCCATTTCGTCTTTTTGCTATTTTTCCTGCTCTCACGCCACTTTCTTTCTTCTCCATCACCCCTGTGGTTCACCACCTCCTCTGCTGTCTATCACTCACTCTCTCCCACTTCCTCTCCATTGTTTTGTCTTCTCTCAGGTCTCACCGGTGCTCGAATCTGTGCAGCCTTGTCCCGCCCAAGGAGGGGTGCCAGGATGCCGGTGCTCCCTCTTCCTATTATGCTCTTCTTTGCAAGTTGAGTGTTTCTATTGTGTATTTAGTTTTGTTCCTGGTTGCCTTTTATTGTTCATATTGCATTGTGTCTTTGGTTTTTCCCTGCTCATGATATTACGGTTGGTTCTTTGTTTTTCCTTTGTTTTAGTTTTCCCAGTATTACGTTTTAGTTATTGTCATGAGCTTCTATTTTTCCCCTTTGTTCATTTTGTAAATAGATTTTGTCAGTTCTCCTGCATAGCTGCCAAATAAGCTCGCTCTGTGTGTGTGTGTGTGTGTGTATGTGTGTGTGTGTGTGTGTGTGTGTGTGTGTGTGTGTGTGTGTGTGTGTGTGTGCTTTTGGCCGTTTTTGTCACAAGTGGCATGTTAAAAGGACATTTCCTGCTTAGGATTAAGAAGGTCAGTGTGTTTATAAAAGACCAAAAGATAGTAACAGAATTATAAAAGCTTGGCATTATTTATAAAGTTCTGTTTTAAACTCCTTCCTGGGCATAAAACACCAGAGAATATTAAACCATAGTAATATTAAACCATAAAGCAATGAAAACTAATAACAGAGACAGCAGATACGCTAATTTATTCTGATTTTAATATCCCTCTTGTAGCAGGAAATGAAAATTAGAAACTTATCCTAAAAACCAATTACAATATATAGCAATCCTCAAATATGAAAGGTCTTTTCTTAAACAAGCATACTACTATAACTAGTAATTGTGAATAAAGAAGGAGGTGAATGCATTAATTATCACTTAATAATAATAATAATAATAATAATAATAATAATAATAATAATAATATTAATAATAATAATAATAATCTTAGAAAAGTTAAGCCAGGAGCATTTATTGTAATGTAAATTTCTTATCCAATATCTTCGTATGGAGGATGGTAGATACATCACATGCTGTTACAAATAAAAAGAAGGACCTCTTGACAAAATGTTTTGCAATGTTTTGAGTTTTTTTCTTTGCTGTTTCAAAACGTTCTGCATCCAAATCGACAGCATTCTGGAACAGTGATGTCCAGTCTTATCCGAGAAGGACCGGGGTGGGTTCAGGTTTTCTTTCCAACCAGGCAGAAGCCACACACTACTGACAGTCAAGATCCATTGATTAAAAACAAGTGGAATGAGGTGAGGCTCCTGCTTGACTGTAAGTTAAACCTGCACCCACGACGGCCCTTTGTGGATAAGGCTGGACACCCCTGAGCTAGAATTTATCTGTGTCCCCATGGATCCACCAAAATGAGTGCAAGCACTGTAGTATATGTTAAAGACCAGTAGGTGGTGGCATAATATACAAACACCATAGAAAAACACTGTGCACCTGCATGTTAATCAGCCACCCACCCTTCACATCATAGTGGTGAACTTTAACAAAAAAAAAGTAGCCTAAAATGTAGGTCTGTACTGTCATTTTATCAGAGTGTTTGGCTGCACTGTGTAGAAAAATTACAGAGTCCATGGTTCCAGGAATTAATCTACTGTGATGAGCTGAAACTTTTTTCCCTTTATGACTTGCCTCGCATGAACCTGGGATATTTTCTAGTACACCACAGAGTAAAAGATAACATTTTCTTATTTAGTGTATGTTTCAAAAAGGACACACACACACACACGATCTTTCACATTTTAACAGTGAACTTGATGGCCTGTGCTGTCTTTTTTAACAGATTCCACAGTTCCAGGATCTCGCTCACTGGATGCACTTGTTGCTGAAACATTTTTTTCACATTTTGACTCGACTCCCCCAAACCCATATTTTCTAGTAAGGTTTTCTTCTCTAGTGCAGTGCGTGCAAACACCGGAAAAGCCGTGCACGATCTGGGTCATGTCGTCATCTCTTTCAAAAGTTCCCATTCCTCCTTATTCACATGGCTACAGAATGCCTGCAGGTACAAATGTTTCTACTCTGGATCCTGGTTTTAAAGGTTTGCAGTTTCAGGCCCCAAAAGCAGTGTTGTGATATGGATGAAAGTCCAAACTGAAAAAAAAAATAGTTTCCGTTTTCATGAAGATGCTGTTTTCACTATTGTCATGTTGACAGGCTCTTAGAGACATCGACACATGAAAGTGATGAGGTCAAGAGTAACACAAACACATGCACACACACACATACACACACCTCACACTCTGACCACAGATACAATTGGTGGGAGACCCCAAGAGTCAGAAACTTTCACTCAAACATGGCTACAGTGACAGATTGCACACTTACAGACACAAACACACAAACACACACACACACACACACACACACACACACACACACACACACACATACACACAGCAGTAATAGAGGTTTTGAAAGCCAGGATGCGTCTTCTCGTCTACAAGAATGAAAGATTGGCGAAAAGTGCTAACTTATTGCTTCCATGCATTATCATGCTAACTAATGTTTTTTTGTGCTCTGCTAGCGTTCATTCATTCTAGCCCTGTTAGCAGGTTGTTTATTTATTTATTTATTTTTGCCAAGCGATCTCTTTAAGCCCTTTATACAATAGTGCAACTTCAGCCAACTCCAGAATTTCTTCCAACAAAGTGCCACACTGTGCCCTTTACATTGCTCTATATTTTGCTTGTGCTCATTCACTGTTCTGTGCAGTCAGCTAAAATGCCTAAAATAACATTCATCCCCACACATATTCATATCTTTGGTAAAAATCACTCCCCCAGGACCAAATCTTATGACTAACCTAGATGTAAACTTTACTGAGCAGCTCAAAAAAATAGTTTAGTCTATCAAGCCAAGAGCAGAAAAACACAGACTAAGCTATTCAAAGATTACAAAGTGCATTGCTGTTGTAGTATTTTCTTCAAAATCATTTGTCTACCATGGAGACAAATTAAAAGTGGTAATTCAGAATTGTTTCATTTCCACTAGCACTTACCAGCTGGTTAAGTTGGTCTACCAGGTTTACCAGCTCAACCTGTGTCTTGGCAGCTGGTATCTGGTCAGACCATGTCATAGTGGTAACAGCAAACTCAAAAAAGTGTGAGCTTATATACTATCAGGTCGCTTACAGTTTACACAAAGCAAATTAACAGTGAGGACCTTACAGAACCAGTGATGGTGAACAGGAAGGTACAGTAACAGCATAAGTGGGAGGAAGTGCTCTGTAAAGTGTGCTAGAGAGTGAGCCTTTTATGAACGAGTCAGCTCTTTGAACTAGCTCTTTTAAGTGAGTGTTATTGAGAGTTGACTCCTACATATAACCCATTTTCAATTCTTGCTTTTGATGCATGTAGGCAATGCTAGTAATCTCAGAGGTGCCAACATCTAGGGTTGAGCTGAAACATTTACAATTTGTGACCTCTTGCTCTGGCAACACTTGAGTCACCTGAACTATGCTTTTCTGCTTTTTCCAGTTACACCTTCAGTCAGACCAAACAAGAATAAAAGTTGTCTAGCACTGAAGTCAATTCAAGGAAGGGGAAAGGACACAGTATGTGAAAAATGCACATTTGCTTCATGTAGAGGTTAGCTCTGCTTTGCACTGACTTTATCTGGGTGAACTTTGACATGTGAATTTACAAAGTTCGGTTTTGTGAGCAAATAGAAACCAAGCAGGCTGGACTGTTGTCTGTTTGAGTGGCTACTGGAGCACGTCTAGGTCAAAAATAGTAATCTTGTCCATCAGCATGTGCTAGGGTTTTTGTGATATTTTTATTTATCTCTGTCTGCTAGGAATTTCTTGTTAGCAGTGAGCTCTCTATGGGGTAGTGGTAGCCCAATAGGTTAGGACTGCAGGATGTCGATTGGAAGGTTGGGGATTCGGGCCCAGTCACTGGGCCCCTGAGCAAGGCCCTCAACCTGCTGCCCATCCCAGCCACCAAGAGGCACCATGCACAAACAGTGCCGGTCCTAAGTCCGGTCAACGGGATGGTTGCATCATCAAGGACACCCGGCATAAAAACCTGCACCAGATAAGACACAGTGGCCCCAAGAATGGGAACAAGCCATTAAATGGAAAAAAAAAAGAGGTGTACTCTCAGAAGCCTCTTTCCAACATCTGTGCTATTTCTGCATGCCTTGCTTATTTAACCATCATTTAAATGTATTTCATTATTTTATCATATTTCATCATATTTCATCATATTTCATCATATTTCATCAAGATTTATTTATTTAATTAATGTGATGTTATTTTGTTATTTAGAAGGTGTATGAACAATAGTTAGTCAATATGGAAAACGTGAAATTTATTGATCTACAAAAGAGTCAGACTAGGAACAAGCCTCATCTGCTCAGCGGTCCTACACACTGCTGTGGGTGTACCTTGTCCTTTATCACAAGAAAAGCTATCAGTATTATATTCGATTTTGCTAAGTCACTCAAACAGCTTCTGATAAAGCACCAGTGATTAAATTCTCCTGCCAAAAACCCTGCACACTATAGGCGTTCCTATTATCTAAACAAAATGTTTCATTTGATATCAAATTGTTAGAATGTGACATACACAAATTGGTGAATACATTCCTGATCCTTTAACAGTACTTTAACAATACAGTGCTCTCAAAAAGTCTGGATGAAATTGAGCGTTTTGTTAATTTGTTAATTTGTGTGGTTCAGTTTCATACTGCAGGTATTAAACAAATTCTGATGGATGTATGCGGAAGTGGTAAAGATGACAACATGAATGGAAATCAGCTGATCAAAAAGAACATGCATCACATTTCTGCAGTACTACAGCTCTGTCCTTTGGGTTAGTCTGTTAGTTTAAAACAATCAGCAACCATCTAAAATACACAATCTGCTGTTCTGTCACTGCTATTAGATACACAAGAACTTGGAACGAGTCTGTTTATTTGGTCTACTTTTAGGTCCACATCTGAAAGCAAGAGGATAAACACACCAGGGTTAGCATAAAATAGACTAAATGCTGCATATCTGAAAGCACCCTGAAGAATTCCATTAAATCCCGTTTGTATGAATGCACTTCTCTAGCTCACTATTTATTCATTCATCTTCAGTAACTGCTTTATCCTGGGCAGGGAGGATCCTTGGGGATTACAGGGAAAGCAGGAAAGAATACAATCTGACTGGGAGGTCTGTTCATCGCACACAAATTCTCACCTAGGGACAACTGAGAGTCACTAATCCGCCTATGAGCTTGTTTGTTGGTAGGTGGGAGGAAACTGGAGATTGGCTTTGCTTTAAAATTATTTACAAATCAGAGCTTTATGAGGCTAAAAGGAGTAGAAAAGGGTTTTGATATTTAAAAATAAAGTAAAATTTCATGAATTTCTACACAGTATCACTTTTTGGCCCTGTTTGCATTTATATGACCTCTAACTGCACCAGGATCACATTAATGGTTAATAAGTACCAGAAAAACTGGTATACCCATTAATACTTGGTAGGTCCTCCACGGGATCTTGGAGGGAACGTTTGTTGAGGCCCCAGCATTGAATTCCAACGTTACTTGAAGCAGTGTTACCTATCGTGTAAAATGATTCTTGTCAGCTGACACTGGTCACGTTCACCCAGAGTCTTTTTACAGCCACACTGCTATCCTAAGTTTGAGGTTTTGCCGGAATTCTTGTAGTCACGGTACACCCTTAAAATGTTCATACGTGAAAAGCCAAACTTTGCTTCTACCTCTGAAATGCTTTGACCAATCTCACCAGCTACAACTATAAAACCGCGCTGAAAATAAAATCGTGATAACTTGTCATTCTCACAGTGGTAACATCTCTAGAAGCTTCCATAGATGTCTATTGCTTTATATACACACTGGTGGATGCAACCAATGACATGCATAGGTGGCGTTGCTTTGTATTTTACATAGGCTCTAGTACCAGTTTTTCTGGTACCTCACTGTATATGAGTTCTAGCTGTCTTCATTCTCATCATGTCTTTTTTAGCACCATTTTTTCATATAAGTTCCAGTATTTCAGTCTCTCACCATCAAGCTAATTGTCATTTGTTGTCATCAGTGCTTTAGTATCGCTTATAGTAGATATGGTTTTCGCTTCATATTCACAGTTCATGTTTTCAGTTCTTGCTTTCACAGTTTTGATTGTTTTGTTTGTAGTTCACATAATAAATTACCCGCACTTGCATCTGCCTCCCTGTACAATCCTCGACAGCTAACTAGACTATCGGAGATCAGACAGTTGTGAACGTTGCAGGAGTAACGTCCTGAGAGATCTGTATATCTCTAAAGGAACTTTAAATGAAAGGAATTCATGAAACGACATTCAACAATCATAACAAAACAGTATAAAATATTTATAATGTAAAATATTTCCAAAATGATATTAATAAGTCTGGAAAGATTAGTATTATCTTGAAAATGAAGGGGAAAAAATATACACAAAAGCAGCTGTGATAGCAATGCTCCACTGCCCAACCCAAGATATATTCTCTCTCTCTCTCTCTCTCTCTCTCTCTCTCTCTCTCTCTCTCTCTCTCTCTCTCTCTCTCTCTCTCTCTCTCTCTCAGATAGGAGAAATGTAGCACTGACTGACAGTGTATGAGGATAAAGAAGAACAGCAAGAGAAGGAAGGTCATTCTACTCTCATGCTATCTGATATATACTGTATGCATATATTCATAATATAATAATAATAATAATAATAATAATAAGAAGAAGAAGAAGAAGAATATAGTGTATATTCATTAATAAAAATGCACAAAACAGACATAACATGCTTTGATGCTCATGTCAAAGAAAAAAGCCCTGTTGGTAAATCAGTCTACATGATTTACAGAGGTGTTATTATGCTTGTATTTCTTTCACATATGAAAACCTTTATTAAGTCAGGTTCAGGTACATTTATATAGGATTCTCTTTCTAAAAAATCAGCCATTCTGGTTGAAAGATTCTTAATACACTTATCTAAGACACTACTATGCTAATTATAAATGTGATAATTATGTGTAAAAAAGTGGTTAAAATGTATTGTTAAAATTTTGACATGCATCAATCACATGCTCACTTGCACCTCAGGGCAATTTAGAGGCAGCAATTTACCACAAAAACCATTATGAGTTGGGAGGAAGCAAGAGACCCTGGAGGAAACCCTCTGAAACATGAGGAGAACATGCGAAACTACACACAGACAGTAATGTAAGCTCAAGATCAAACTAGAGATCTGAAGTTATGAGAGGACATCATTTTTCACTGCTATTAATCGTTTCAATATTTTTTTTAAACAGTTTGCTAATCTGTGTAGTTGGCCAGCTGGTTAAGAGAGTCCTCCATTCTCATAAAGCTCAGATTAAGGTTAAATTCGGTTAAATGACTTTGTGCTCCCATTATTAGGGTTTATACATCCTGTATAATGCATTACCACACTAAAGTGCAAATGCAGACACAAACACTGTCAAGTCAAGTCTGCTTGTTTGACAGTTATTCAATCTGCCGCAGAAATAACTCCAAACCAGTAATGTCCACACAAGGTTAACTACAAAATCATTCACTCATTCATCTTCACTGACCACGGGATGGCATAGAGAAAAGAGATCACAATAAACTTTATTCTACAGTTATATTGCCTTCATGGTGCTTTGTAAGTGGTAATTTGTAAGTTGTAATAACATAATTTCCTTAAGTATTAACTGAGAGAAAAAAAATGGCCGCTTCCATGAAAGTGTGCTATATTTGTACTGTCAGAGCAGGTAAAGTGCATCATATGCTACTTTAACCACATTTTTTACTGTTACAGACCTGAGTGGCTACTGCTAATGTTCTACTATAGTAAACGTCAAACATTCATGCAACCACATGGACTGAAATTGCAGCACAGTAACAACAGCAGACAATAGCGTGTATTTTAGCCATAAGCTAGCCAGCAGACAATAGTGAGTATAGTGTGTTTGGCCATAAGCAGGGAAGGGACTGGTAGTTGAGGAGACTGCCCATCTGACGAGTTGAAATTTTATGTTGATGGGGCATTCTTGGTGGCTTTTACCACTTACAGATGGGGAATTACAAGTCCCTTCACCTTGAGCATGTCAGGACTATGTCTCCCATCAGCCACTGCACATCACACGACCCCATCACATGTCTCCAATCACTCTCATCTGGTCTTTGTTTCAGCCTCATCAGTGTTTATATTTAGGTCATTGTTTGACACCCTTCCTTGTTTTGTTCGTGCCTTGATGTTCATGCCTACAGACTTGTTCCTCGTTTCCGGTAACTGTTTTGTTTTTTTAATTAATAGACTGCTCTGAACTTGCCTCCAATGTCTACACCTCAAATCATGACAGAGCGCAGCATTAGCGACAGGAACAGCTGAACTAAGCAAGCAATAGTTTTGTGTTTGAGTGATGAAAACATTAACCTGATTCATCTCCACCATTTTACTTTAAATGAGAGGAATTCATCTCCACCATGTTACTTTCCAGAAGAAAAGGGGGGTGCTTGAGAGTAAGCAATGATAGCAGTGGGAGCATACACGTTATCGCCACCCACCGAAGTCTCAAAAATGAACTTGGCTCACAAGCAAAGTGCAGACACCGCCGAGCGAGTGGAAACAAAGTGTATGATTTTCAGAGCTCAGTGCTTGCTGAATTAAAATGCTGTCATGTGTGACAGTTTCTCTGAATACTCGCTTCACTGCTCCATGCTTAATAAATGATGGCCACTAACAATATTTGGCATGCTCAGGCCAGCTCTCTGTTAAAGATACTGTTTAAACAATGTGACACCATACCCCCTAACTACACATTTATTAATGAGAAGCTACATCATGCTTTTTTTTTGTTTCATTAGTGGAATGACACGGGCATAGGGTTAGCCGGTATCGTATGAACAAGGTGGCTGTAAAATTAGGAGGCATAGAATGAGGTGTTTTATCATCTCTTTTTAGCTCCTACAGAATGGACACCTTGCCTGAGGCAAGGTACTAGGATAACACAACTTTAAGATAATAATATTTTGTGTGTGTGTGTGTGTGTGTTTTCCCTCTATAGACAAGACTGAAGAACTAGGGGATAAAAGGATGCGTCCGTACAATCTGGCTCATATTTTTTGGTAAATGCAGCTGTATCATAACCCTTCTGAGGATTAGCGAACAGACAAATAGACACAATTCTCTCACAGAATCTTGTCTTCAACTCACTGAATCCCCAATGAGAGGTGTCCGTTATGCAATTTTCTGCATGGAGAAAGAGAGACATCCAACTCAGCTGCTCCTGATAGGATGTCAGGGGACTCTGGGAAATTGTGTCAGTCTCCCAACAGCATGTCCATTAGAGAAATGGCTCTATGTTTACAGAGCAGACACTCCAGAACGCACAAGAATCTCAGCTCAAGGCTTTGCTGTTTCCTCATTATATATTCTCTGCACTTTTTTTGCAGAGCATAGCAATATTGTTTAGGTGTCTGTGTGTATGTGTGTGTTTGTGTATACCTGGGTCAGACGTGTGTGTGAACATAGTAATGAGGCCTTTATCAGAGTGAACAGCTAATCTGGTTCCTCACAGAGTGTAAACACAATTAATCATTCATATCATCCGTCATCCCTCCCTCGTTCCCACTCCCTCCCTATTCACTTTCACTGTAGTATCCCGTCTCTCGCCATAGAGGTCAAACCGTGTCTAAAACCAACCAGACACCATTAGCATGAGCATAATTCATAATTATTGCTTGCAGTTGCAACTGTTAGTTTTATATTTTAAAGATTATTTCTTTTTTAAAAGGTGTGTGACCGAGCAATAAAAGTGCCTTATTAAATTCGACAGAGGTCACAACTAAAACTGGACAGAATTAATTTTTAGGTCTGGAAAAACAAGACAGCCTAAACAAAATAACCACAACGACCTTATGCAGGTTTGAGAGGGTTACTTTAAAAATGTATTCTGATACAATTACTGATTACCTGTTTAAAAATGTCAGTAACCTAATCCAAATATCACAATATTAAACTAATGTAACCTGATTACTTCCCATTACTTTTGGTGAAGCTCACCTTTTCAGCTGTAAATTGAGTCAAAAATGAGTGAGTGGAAATTTCCATCCAGTGAAAGCATTTTTTTTCACTAGAGGCCATGCTACTGAAGTGTCAAGTGTAAGATTAATTATTGTTTCCCTGGAGACCAATAGGACATTCTTTGATAATTAATGAAAAAAGACAAGGAGAATTAATGCAGTTATAATGTTTTATAAAATGTCTAGTAGTTGCTGTTTTAATGATGCATTTTTATTATAAAAGAACCTGGAGTAGATTTCATTAGCTGCTTTGATCCTTGGGGTACCGTGTAAGTTTAAATTGTTCTGTTTTTATCATGTCTGAAGGAAATTTGAGTAAGAACTCAGGGGAGGTTGAGATACAGATATAGGTGATGCATATATACATAGTTTTGTCTTTTAGGGAGTTGCTTTTATACTTTGTTATCCTCCACATACAAATTAATGATATATTATAAACTATGTACAACATGCTCTTTTATTATTCTATTTAGCCCTCTACTGCAAGCACAATGAAATCATTGATCAAAGAAAGTTTGGTCATACTTATATACTTAACAGTGGGCCACTATTACTTCAATAAAATTGTTTAAAAAAATTATACATTGCTTTGAGGCAACAATATGCAGCAATAGTAGTAAGAAAGTTGCAATTTTAATGAAAATTTGTTGAAATGTTTTATTCAACCATCTGAACTGGCACAATATGATAAATCCTTAGCTTATTATACATATTCTATATTACTTATATAGTACCTGGAGTTATGTACCATGGTATCATCACAGATTTTGCACTAAACATGACACATTGCAGCACTGATCTGTGCTAGAACAGCTATAAGTTAGCTTGTGTTTGGTGTCCATCTTTCTTTATTTCTAGCAAAAGTGTTCTTATGATATCCAACCCTTTAAAGTTTGAGTGCACCATATCTGTTTACATATACTTCACATTCCTCTCAATACACTGATGGGGTGGGGGGAAGTCATGTATGATGAAACTGAACAGTAATTTAAATTTGGTGATATTTTATTAGAAGCAAATAATACATAGGTTCCTTAATAAACATTAATGATTAATTCAGTATGAATAAGTGAAACATTGTTGTATAAAATTTAAAACGTATTTTGTGTGTGAGAAACAAAATGTGTTGGAGATATGATAGAAAATATTCAATAATGGGATGGTGTGATGCAGCCAGATGCTTCATGCTAGACTCTTATCCCCCAATTACAGTACATCCTGATGTGTATTCTTCCCCTTTTAATGACAGAAATTAATGCATGATGTAGTACTTTTTTTTATCCATTTATATTTACAGCTCCTGTTATGAAATCTCAAGGAAACACGTTATTTGTAATCAATAACTTCTGACCAGAATCAAGAATTCAATAACCGTAATATAAAACCTATTAATGTTACTCATTTACTGAAGAATTTCTTTTTAATTTATTGATTAATGATTAATGACTTCTTAGAACCGCATAGATCAAATCTAATCTTAGGATCCCACTGCACTGTACAGTTTCATGCTCCCTCAAGGTCATGCTAATGAGCTGGATCAGGTGTGATGGGCGCCGAGATAAACTTGAATTTTTGCAAGGCCAACCTTTCAAACTGATTAATTAATGCATTTATTAATCTAAAACAAAAGATTTAGAAGCAATCTTAAATTAGTAAATGACACATTACTTACTAATAAATAGTTCATTAGCGAACTTTAGAGTGTTACAATAGTTTTCCTTTTTTACAGGAAGTCAATGTGTTTAATTAGGTCCAGGTGGAACAATGTCAAATCAAACTTTATAAATTTTGTGCTTGCTGTAGCTGAATAGTTTTCCTATGCTTCCCATTACTCACTGAATGTCAGATGAACTAAGACAGATGGCCGATGGCATGCTGCAGGAGGGCAAGGAATGTACCCTGGAGAAAACCTGCTCTTTTTTGTCCAGACGTGAGATGGGATTTGAGCAGATTGGCCAAGCCCCTAAGACTTTGTCTCCGTCTCCTGGCATTCTACCTCATACAGCATCTGTAAGACTCTCTGGATCCAAGTGACCTGCCTAGCAATGACCTGCAACTATCAGACCCGTTTACATGATGAAGAAACCATCCTCCACCTGCACGTTGTCACAATGCATCTTTATGAAAGAGATTCAGAGACACAGTGGACATATGAAAACTCAGTGACTCACTAAAGAAATCACTGTGTACTTTTATACACTACATAGTACACAGTAACATTTTAGTCAAATATATATGAACACAGCTGGGAACATCTAGAGCACCTCTGAAATCCCACACTGAAGTGCAACAGGTTAGCATCCATAAATAGGCAGGTAAAGAATTCCTTGAATGTGCACTTTGTTTTGTAGTGAACAGAGAGTAGAGTAACATTTTATACACACCTTTATATGATTGAGAAAGTCACTGGCTCTATGATTAAAATTCAGAGACACACTGACCCTATAATTTTGCTTTTTAAAAAAAGGATCTAAGGTAGCTTTATTACTCATATTGAGAAAATCATTAGCTTTATGATACAGATTCAGCAAATCACTGGTCTTTTATTCAGTGCCATACTTGAAAATTAACAGATCATTGCCATTATATGCTTCGGATTCAAAGGCACACTGGCCCTATAATTTGTATTAAGAAAGTCACTTGCCTTACGAATTCAGATTCAGACATTTATTGACTAAGTGATTCAGATTTAGCAGATTGTTCAGACTGTTTTAGCCCAATAATATAGAAAACTTTATTATGTAGATTTATTACTTCTGGTTCATGTAAGTATTGGTCTTTTGCTTATTAGGGGTTTAAGCAATATGTTTGTACACACTGGTTACATCCAATGAACGGTTAGTATTTCACACTTCTTTAGTATCTCCAATTTGCCTAACATACACTATATTACCAAAAGTATTCACTCGCCCATCCAAATCATTGAATTCAGGTGTTCCAATCACTTCCATGGCCA
>JAOVVH010000012.1:5797243-5814318 GCA_028566435.1 Scorpiodoras heckelii
AGCAGGAGAGGAAGATAAGTGGGGGGGAGGGAGAAAGAAGCAGAAAGAGCCACACCCCATGTTACGTTATATCTGGACATGAATTTTACAGCGGTAGGTAGCATTTAACACAAAAACTGAGTACATGTGCATGTGGGAGAGAGTGTGAGAGAGAGAGAAAAAGAGAGACAGACATACAGAGACAGATGATTAAAGGGTAAAAAGAAGAAACAGATTGCATGGAAAAGATAAGTGAATGAGAAACAAATAAGGTAATGTGCGAAAACTCAATCCAGTTTAAACAATATATAGACAAAACTATTCAGACACACCTCTTAATTATTGAATTCAGGTGTTTCATGGAGTCATGAAATCAAGCTCCTAGACATCCAGTCTACCTTTACAAACATTTGTGAAAGAATGGGTCATTCCAAAGAGCTCACTGAATTCACAGTGTAAGTAGGTACTGTAATAGGATGCCACTGTTGGAACGAATCAGCGCATGAAATTTCTTCCCTCCTAGATGTTCCACAGTCAACTGTGAGTCGTATTAATGAAAAGTGGAAGCGGAAGTGGAAATGCTTTCCTTGGCCAAGCAGCTGCATGCAAGCCTTACATCACCAAGAACAAGGCACAAGTGTCAGATGGAGTGGTGTAAAGCACACAGCCACTGGACTCTGGAGAAGTGGAAATCTTCTGTGTAGTGACGAGTCATGTTTCTCTATCTGTCAGCCCGAGGATGAGACTGGGTTTGGCAAATGCCAGGAGAACACTACCTGCCTGACTGCATTGTACCAACTGTAAAGTTTGGTGGAGGAGGGACAATGCTATAGGGTTGTTTTTCAGGGGTTGGCTTAAATCCCTTAGTTCCAGTGAAGGGAAATCTTAATGCTTCAGCATTTTGGACAGTTGTATGCTTCCAACTTTGTGGGAACAGTTTGTGGAAGGCCCTTCTCTGTTCCTGGACGAATCAAGATCCAGAAAGACACAGTTGGGTGAGTTTGGTGTTCAAGAACTTGGCTGGCCCATACAGAACAATGATCTCAACCCCATCGGACACCTTTGGGATGAAACAGATTGCGAGCCAGGCCCTCTTATCCTACATCAGCGTCTGACCTCTTAAATGCTCTTCTGGATGAACAGGCAACAATTCCCACAGACACACTGCAAAATCTCGAACACTTGCAGAATAGTGGAAGGTGTTATAGCTGCCAAGAGGAGACCAAATCCATATTAATGCCTGTGGATTTATAATGGAACGTCATAAAACCTCCTGTAGGTATAATGTGTAGGGGTCTGAATACTTTTGTCCATATAGTGTATATGATATGTTAAAGTTAGACTGGCTAACCCACACAGACACACACACACACACACACACACACACACACCCCTATTGTTTGATGCCATCATACACATTCTACACAACAGCGATGTAACTTTTTCATTGTGCTATATTACTCCTGAGACTTTATTCGATCTTCTATCCAGATTCCATTAAAATGAGTGAAAAACATATTTGAGGAAAGTGTTCACAGGTACAGAGGTGAGAATATGCTGCTGGTGTGTGTGTGTCTGTGTGTGTATGTGTGCCAGCTAGGTGGTTTATGACAGTGTAGAACTGTGAAAACCTTCACAGAAAAGATTTTCACACTTTAACTGAGACTGAGCTTTATTCACACAGGATGGTACACATCCTGGGCTACAAAAACAAATTATGCTTAACAGGTGTTGTGTGAGATGTGTAAATGTGAAATGTACTCAGACGCTGCACAATTATTTACATGTAACATTGAGGGAACGTGTTTCTTCAAAGACAGATCTTTCCGAACTGCTGTTCATGCTGTGTCACAGGGCAGCGTACCACACTCAGAGGACAGCTCTATCTGCCCTTTTCCAAATACATGAGCTCACAGATGCATACAGTTGGCTAGTCTTTCTTTGATTGACAGGAGGAAGAGAGCAGACCATGCCTCCCATGTAGAGAGAATGGCAAATTTTGCTTCCTTGGCTCCAGGTCATCATTGCAATTTGAATTTGTGGTTAATTTTAGGGTAGGGTAATGCTGGATCATTTAGCAGCATTAATAATTACGTCAGTGGAAAAGCCTCATAAAAATACTAAGACAAATGTGCATGTCTGTGGCCACCACTGCAGTGAGCCATGTTTCTTAACTTCAAGTGTACACTCATTGTACCACATTTCATGTCTGTCCATTTCAGCACATCATGTGTGGGTACTATTCCTTGTCAGAGTCACACTTCTGTCTTTCTCTCTGTCATGACTGTCTGGTTTGCTCATCATTTTTTACCCCGTGCATGTCTCTGTCTCACACACACACATACACACACATACGCACAAGCAGCATCTATAAGAAACAGAGCTCACAGCTTCACCATTAAAGCTCACAGTCCTCCCACCTTCTCTGAAGTGTTAAACAATGGGCTCTGAATTTTAATATCTACTTCTCTGTCACTGTATATGAGACACAAAAGTAAAGAAATAAATAAAAGAGAGAGGGCTGAGTTTGTAGCCAGTGGGTATGCATTTTGCATTTTAAATATTGTGCTTGGCTCAGGGTAATCAATTTGCAGAGTGGGAGAAACTCGAGTGAGAAGACGCCTGCGAGAGAGGAGGACTCAGATAACAGGGTATAACAGCAGGGCTTGAAATTAATTTTTATGACTGTCCCAGAGAGCAATTTTCAGTGCCTAACTGTCTCAAAAACAAAATCCCACATGCTTTTGTAATGATAACTTATGAAAGAAAAAGTCACACCATGACAGCAAACCTTAAGGCTGTTGTCAATCAAAAGGTGTGTGATACTCTAGCTAGCATGCAGGTGGATGTCAAAGTGACACAAACGGTTTTCCCACTGCACATTCAAACGCAAGACATGTAAAAATCCAAAAAAAAAAAAAAAAGAGCCAAGTTTTCTGGTTCGTTTTCCACCAACCTGGAACAATCATAGTATTTCCAACCAAAACAACTGCATTTCAGCATGTAATAACACCATACAGTTCAACAGGAAGCAACTGATTAACATTGCTCCTTTCTCTAAACAAAAAAAGACTCAAATCCACACTGTCATAAAATCACAATCGTTTAACCTTCCTGTTGGGCCAAATTTGACCGATTTACATGGTTCCATGACTTTTCGTTACATTTTGGGTATTTCATTTATCTTTTGTACATCTGTTGTGTTCCTAAATAAGACTAAAATAAGTGTTTAAAACTGGGTTCAGGCACATGACCATTCATCGGATGGATACGCACACATGTGCACATAACATAATACTGTTGCTCAGTAATCTTTATTTATTTATTTATTTATTTATTTATTTATTTATTTATTTATTTATTTATTTATTTATTTATTTTTCCCCAATTTCCTCTCTTAATTAATTTTTGTCCAATTCTCACCCAGGAGGATGGCTGATGCTATCACATGTTTCCTCCAAGACACATGACACCAGCCGCCACCTCTTTTCCAACTGCTGTTCATGCAATGCCCAGGAGCGGTGTAACACACAGAGGAAAGCACTCCCGGCCTCCTTTTGCATACATGAGCCCACAGACATATGTGATTGGCCAGTGTCTCTCCAATTAACATGAGAGTGAGTGTATGTATGCTGCCCCTTCCACCCTGAGAGAAAGGCCAAATTTGCTTTCTCAGTTCCCGGCTACAGACAGCTATAACATCACCCAGACCTGAATTTGCGATCTCCGGCGAACACTTTGCTGTTGCATCACTCTGTTGCTCAGTAATCTTACACATTTTTTACACATACATCAAAACACTAACCATAACCTCTTCCAAACCTGATCTTTTAGTTTTCCAAATAAAAAGTGATTTTGGTGGTGAGAACAGCACATTTCCTTATGGGGGCCAGAAAATGTCCCAACATGCACAGATTTTATATATATTCCTATCCTGGACACCAGGCATAGTGTACACAAAAGGAAGAGGTGCAATCTGTTTGCACCAAGAGATGTCAAAACAAGCATTATGTGTCATAAATGCAGTATGTATATTTGCAAGGCACATGCAACAACCACTACATACTGTCCAACACAGAAAATGTAACCTGTAAACACTGTTGACAGATTGTTATTAATACTGTTATTGTTCCTGTTGTTCAATATGTTGAGACATTAATTCTGTGATATGATTAAGTTTTCATGTGTAACACAGCAACACAAAAGATGTTATTTTGTGCCACTATTAAAAACTGTCCTCGTCATAAATAGCACAATATGTTTCATCTGAGTATTTGTTATAGTCAAAAATAATAATCCAATTAACTAATTAACATGAAATGAACACAACAGGAGGGTTAAAATTTAATTTCAACGCTTAATGTCAAACAATTCCATGCAATCTTAAGAAATCATAAAACAATAGTAGTTCCGTTCATTCGTGCTTTAGTTGTGCTAAAACTCACTGTTCTGGTAGTGTTACAGAGAAATACAACATTGTGTAGGTTGAGAAGCAAGGATTAAAGCACAAGAGGGCATGATGTAATAGGAAAGAACTCAAGAAACTGACACAGTGCTTTGTAACTGTTTATAGTTAAGTTTAAATATTCGAGAATTCAACAGCATTGTGATATAAATAAAAATATGACAATGGTGCTTTTAAAGGCAAAAAGAAACGAATACACAGAACCAGTGAACCAGACTATTCTGTGTTCTTTATACAGCCAACATAGTAAAAGTTCAGTGTAATCCAGTTTCCAGGAAAAAACAGAACATTTTGGACAAATATTTTCATTTGTGCGAGCAAATTACTTCCAAATTACAGGAAGTAAAATCAGTATATACATTATAAATACAGTATATAGTAAATACAGCACATGTTGTATAACTATATAGTCTGGATTTTTTTTTATTCTACACATATACTTAGGTTGAAGTTATCAAAACACATATTTATCCCCTATATAGATTCCATATCAACAACTATAGTTTTAGCAAGTTGTTTAGAATATCTACTTTGTACATGATGCAAGCAATTTTTCCAACAAATGTTTACAAACAGATCATTTCACACTATATCAAAATTCCAGTGGGTCAGATGTTTACAGACACCAATCTGACTTGGAAATAACTTGGAAAACTGCAGAAAACAATGCCATGGCTATAGAAGCTTCTGATAGGCTAACTGACATATAATTTAAGTTAACCAGAGATGTACCTGTAGCAGTATTTTAAGGCATACCTTCAAGGCCTGCTTGCCTCGTTGCTTGACATCATGGGAAAATCAAAAGAAATCAGCCAAGACCTAAAAAAAAAAGAATTGTGGACCTCCACAAGTCTGGTATATCCTTGGACGTAATTTCCAACTGTCTAAGTTTACCACATTCATCTGTTTAAATATTCCTATGCAAGTTTAAACACCATGGGACCACACAACCATCAAACCTTTCAGGAACGAGACACGTTCTGTCTCCTAGATATGAAGGTATTTTGGTGCTAAAAACACAAATCAATCCAAGAACAACAACAAAAGACCTTGCAAAGATGCTGGAGGGAACAGCTGCATAAGTATCTCTATCAACAGTAAAAAGCATCCTATCGACATAACCTGAAAGGCCAATCAGCAAAGAAGAAGACACTGCCCCAAAACTGCCATAAAAAAAAGCTAGATTACAGTTTGCAACTGCACTTTGGGACAAAGATCTTACTCTCGGGAGAAATGCCCTCTGGTCTTATAAAACAAAAATGGAACTCTTTAGCCACAATGACTATCATTATGTATGGAAGAAATAGGGGAAGGCTTGCAAGCCAAAGAACACCATCCTAACCGTGAAGCACGGAGGTGGCAGCATCATGTTGTGGGAGAGTTTTGCTGCAGGAGGGAGTGGTGCACTTCACACAATAGATAGAATTATGAGGAAGCAAAATTATGTGGAGATATTAAAGCAACATCTCAAGCCAGGATGTGGGTCTTCCAAATGGCCAATGACCCCCAAAATTTAAAATGGCAAAATGGCTTAAAGACAAAAATTGTAGGTAATGGAGTGGCCAGCACAAAGACCTGCCTTCAATCTCATACAAAAATCTATGGGCAGAACTGAAAAATGGGTAATGGGTGAGGGGGCCTATCTTTTAGGCTATATCTGGAACATGGCCCCCATCTTGAAAGCCACCATATTGGATCAAGGGCAAGTTTTTCCAATGGGAAGGTGGTCATGTGGCATATCAAAGAAGACCAGAATTGTCTCAGAAATTGATTGCCACAATATAATAGCTGTCACTGGTGCTGAACACAGAGCTGAAGGCATAGGATCCAATCATTCAGCACAGGGACAGAACATTGAACACGTCAAATAGCTGTGCATAACAAGCAATGTTCCCAGTTGTTGTTGCAAATTTCTGTGTTAATAACTTTTGAACCACAAGACATATTGCAAATTAGATTGTGGCAATCGAATTCTGAGACAATTCTGGTCTTCTTTGATATGCTACATGACCACTTTCCCATTGGAAAAACTTGCCCTTGATCCAATATGGCTGCTTTCAAGATGGCGGCCATGTTCCGGACATTGCCTAAAAGATATGCCCATTACACATTACTTGCTGGGGTATTCAGATATGTCATTTTCCCTTTCTTTTCTGAAATAAAAGGGTGTCCAGAGTCTTTTGACTCACCCTGTAGTTTCTCTCAAGGTTTCTTCTTCACATTGTCTGTAAGGAGGTTATCCTTACCATCGCTTCTATTATTTTACTTCTTGATCTCACTGCTGCCTTTGATATGGTCAATAATGACATTTTAATAACTCGTCATTGACCAAAAACATATTACTGGAAACTCTGGTTCTGAACTGACAGCCAATAAATAAAGGACAACTCCAATTCTTCAATGCCAGGGGAAAAGGCATGTAATAGCTACTGTAGCTAATGTCTGAAGAATACAATCTGACAGAAACTTTGATGCTCACATTAGTAGAGGTGGTGATGGGTCTCAGAGTTACTCACGCAGTCTTTGTTCTTTTTATTGTACTAAATCCCAGCAAGGATCATTCAAATACTTATCAAATAATGTAGGTTAGGCTAATTAAAGCCCCCCCCCCCCACCAAACCAGGAAAGTTATGTGGATTTCACACATGAAGGAAGTTTCAACAAAGCTCAATGGGTCATATTAGAAGATTTGTGATTTAAGACACAGATGTTATATGGCCTGATTTTTGAAATTCATTGCACAGTAATAACCCACTTAAACCTTCCAATTTTACAAGCAGCAGTCATAATTCACTATAGACTTCATAACGAGTCCATTATAGTCACCATCGTCCCCAGCAATTTTAATGGTCTCTGGGATGATGTGACGCCGTTAATTTTGAATGGAACGCATTCATTAGCTTTGAAGAGAGCAAGAGATCATAAGACAGTCCCAGTCAAGGGACATAAAGGGAGATATGGATTAAATGAGAGTGGGAGAGAAAAGCGAAGAGGAACTGTGCAGAAATAGCAAAAATAGAGCAGACTATGTTAAAGAGAAAGAAAGCGAAATGGACAGGGAGAAAGAGAAGTCACTTAGTAAAGTAAGGACAAGCACCACAGAGCACCACTATAAAAGGTTCAAAACTCTCTAAAGTAGAGATGTCTGTGGGGCTGTTTGTTGCTTGTTCTGTTGTTATTTTTGTTTGTATCAGCCCATGACATTTTCTAACAAATTTAGCTTGTTCTATTTCCAAAAAAATACGTGACCACTCACCCACATGAACTTAACCCATCCTGCAAGATCCTAATAATAGCATGTGTCCTATTCGTATCTGTATTCGTATCTGTTTAGTGCACATTATCTGTTCATTCCAAATGTTCATATTTAGTTATATCCCTACCATAGACACAATTAGGAAAGCATGCTTGCACTTCCTTAACAGCTGTCATCAGGACAGTTGAAGACACATATAAACCTTAGAAGTGAAGGTACTGGTGTCTTTTATATGCAACACAAATGGGGTTTAAATGCAGTATCAAAATGTTACTGGCCTGGTAATGCAAATCTATCATGTCAGGGATTTTGGAAATGAGTTTATTTAAAAAAAAAAAAAAAACAGCAACAACAAAAAACTATTGCAACCATGGTCCAGTTCAACTGATTTCAAAGAATTAAGCTGCAAAAGTAATTTACAGGCTACACACTCATAATAAGTAGGCATAATGTTTCTGTTTTATAGAATCTTAGGCTATAATGATATTTTGTGCTTGAATTTGATTTCAGATATTAAAATATATTCTCATAACCAGAAGCACAACTAGTGAAGACAGTGTGCATAGTGTGTGTGCTCTGCAAATAGTCAAAGTCAAGGGCAGGGGTTATAACACAGGCAGGCAGAGCAAAACACATCCATAATTAGTAATTAAGGGAACTGGCACAGGGTCCAACCAGGGATCAACACAAAACTACAGAAACTCCAGCTTGGAGTTACTGTACATAGAAGGCAAGGATGCAAAAGGTGTAAATATAATACAAATTAATTAGGGGAGCTTTGCTATTTTACTGATACCTCCTCAGTGGAAAAGTTGTTTTAGAGGAAACAACAAATCTGCTCAGTTCTGTTCAGGTGAGATAGCAGATGCTCAGGTGTTTAGCAAGAACATACAAAAATACATTTTGCTGAGTTATATGAGCTAAAAGAGCAAACAGTCGACTCACAACCAGTGTATAAATTCTGACTGGGTTGGATGAAATGTTGTTACCCTGGACAAACTGCTGATCACCCTTGATCCCAGTGATCAACCAATGATCACCACTGTTTCCCAGGTGTCTTCAGAAAATCTTCCTTCTTCATGCAACACATTTTAATATGCAAATGATGACCATTTTTACTGACTACGCAAATGATTGTGTGACATCATCTGGTGCCTTCTAGTGACTTGCTGAGCATGCATTAGCTAATTGTCCTGAAAAGTGCTGGCAACATTGAACATGGCCAGTGGCACCCTGGTGACCTCAGAAATTTGCTAAACTTTCTTAGGCATCTATAATGCTTTTATGCCTACAAACATCACACTTGCACAGGTACAGACTGACACAAACATGCACATTTAAATTCCTAATCACACCCACATATGATGCAGTGACCACAAGTTCATTCAAAAATGGATAATGCACTTACCTAAAATTAAGGAGGAAGAAATGCCAGATGGAAGCATGAAAAAAAAGAGAAAGAAAGAAGAAAAACAAACTTATTAGTATTTAACGAGATCATCAGGAGTCTTGTGCAACATTGCAAACGAAAATAAAAGAAAGTTGGACTCTTGTATTTTGGTACTTGATAAAACTATTTCGCTTGAAGGGCAGCAGCTCTTCACTGAATGCCAAAGCTTCAATCCCTTTACTCTGGTTATGAAAGCTGTTTTGATGCTACTTATCCTAATGGCTAAATTTAGGATTGAAGTAGGTGGAATTGCTCCTACATCAACATAAATATCCAACTTCTAGCTAAAGCTTATAAATCCAATCACACAGCAGTGAACCTGGGGCGAGACAAAAATACACAGACCTATTTGAGCTCATTTATTAGACTGGCTATGAAGAAATGCTAATCATATATTAGATAACTGGCTAACCCACTTACTGCAGGCTATCTGCCTCTCTAACACAATCTGCAGGATGATTGTAACAACACAATTCAGTTATTAACCAAACCAGCCTTTGCTTATATCACTGAATAAGTCATAGATTATTAGTCTGCTCAGTGTTTCGTATAAGCTAGGATCTCATCCTAGTTGCAGAGATTACAAGATAAATTCATGACTATCAACCTCGATATATGTTAAATATATTGTGTATTCTACTGCTACTAGATGTTTATGAATTATTTGTATATTATTGTTTTGGGTTATTCATTTTAAATTTTATTCTCTTGCTTTTATGCTACTTTTTATTGCAATTGATAGACTTTGAGTTGCTTTGTTAGTCTGCATTTTCTATCTTTGGGTTTAACAAATCTATATACATTATCTACTGTATCTTTTTATTTCTCTGTCTATCTATCTATTTATCCATGTATCTATCTAAACAATGGTGAACTAGATGCGATTATGAATCTTGTGACATTAATTCAATTAAATTTTTCAAAGACATAACATCCAGACATAACTTTTTAATTTATATAAATTGTATTCCTAATGAGCAACAATGGCAAAGAAAATCTCCCTGAGATGAAAAGATATTCCCTTCTATAACCAGGTGCTATATAATGAAAAATAATAATAAACTGCAACTATAACCAGTAAATTCATTAAAGCTGTAACACAAACTCTATTTTGGTCAAACTGTTCACTGATGGAGATTCGACTGATAGAGTATAAAACTGTTTATGGCAGTTAGTCCTAGCCATCATAGGAAGATTGTTTCTATCAGTTGCAGTCTGAAGCCAAATTTTTGGTTTCTAAGTGTGTCTTTATGCTGTCCATTATGGTGATCTTCATGCTGGCCATCCTCAGAAGTAGCAAGTGATTTTCTGGTGAACTTCCCTGACAAGTTCAGCCCACATTAGCACAAGTTCGAATACAGCAGATAACTTCGTCCACTTATCCACTGACATAGCCTTTAAATTTAAGTAGCTGTCACACTGCCAGCTCTGAATACAGCCCAGAAAGCAGAGAGAACAATTAGCGCATCACACATAGTAGTGCAAGCTGAATAAATAAGAGGTCACTCGGTTTCTTCTAATCAATATTAACAGGAAAAAAGTCTTCTTTCTGGCTACCAATTCCTGTCTGTGTGTGTGTGTGTGTCAAGGACAAGACTAAATAAGAGAATAAATTCCTGTGCTCACTCTTTTCATTGTGCAGGACACGCGCATGCACACACGCGCAGATACACACACACACACACACACAAACACACACACACACATACCTCATTATGTTAGCCTTGAACACCATGAAGCAAATCTTTCACAACACCAATTACCGCTGGATTTAAGAGGTATGACTGAAAATATGTGAAAAAACCTCCCACCCGCCCTACCATACACACACACACACACACACACACACACACACACACACACACACACACACACATCACTCTACACAGCACACACACACACACAGTCATGTCATAATATACTTGTGAGGACCTTCCACTGACATAATTATTAATGCTGCTAATTAATACTATGCCTAACCCTAAGCTTAACCTCAGTAATAAAAAGGAAACTTTTTGGTTCTTTTATTTATTCATTTATCCATCCATCCATCCATCTTCTTCTGCTTCATCTGGGACCAGGTCGTGGGGGTAGCACTCTGAGCAGGGACACCCAGACTTCCCTTTCCCCGGACATTTCCTCCAGCTCTTCCGAGAGCATCCAAAGGCGTTCCCAGGCCAGCCGTATGACAGTCACTACAGCGTGTGCTGGGTCTTCCTCAGGGCCTCCTCACGGTGGGGCATGCCTGGAACATCTCCCGAGGGAGGCATCCAGGAGGCATCCGATACAGATGCCCGAGCCAGCAGCGGATATACGCCAAGCTCCTCCCGGGTGACAGAGCTCCTCACCCTATCTCTAAGGGAGCGCCCCGCTACCCTGCAGAGGAAACTCATTTCGGCCACTAATATCCAGGATCTTGTTCTTTCGGTCATGACCCAAAGTTCATGACCATAGGTGAGGTAGGAACATAGATTGACCGGTAAATCGAGAGCTTCACCTTTTGGCCTAACTCCTCCTACACAACAACAGACCAATACAGCAACCGCATTACTGCAGTCGCTGCACCGATCTGCCTGTCAATTTCTCACTCTATCCTCCCCTCACTCGTGAATAAGACCCCGAGATACTTAAACTCCTACACTTGAGGCAGGCACTCTCCACTAACCTGGAGGGGGCATGCCACCTCTTTTCTCTCGAGAACCATGTTTTGCAGACTATTTAAAAATGCAGTATAATATGTCATTTCTGTAAACAAAAGAATTTTTAAAACATATGTACCTTGGGAAACCACGAAGCCCATCATCAACAAGTAATGAAAACAGGGCACCATAGTTAAAAACAGGATATCCCTCCAAAATTGACAAAAAGGCTAGACAAATGGCAACATCAGAGCAGCTGCAAGAACATCTGTTATGTACCGCCCACTCCCTGCATGTGACAACAATCTCTTTTATTATTCACATGTCTGGGCTAAGGGTAGTGCTTTTTTGTCACAAAAAACCATCCAAGCCCACCTAAATGTTGCCAAAATATACATACAATCACCCCAAACCATGTGTTATAGTCTGATGAGAACAGGGTAGAAGGTTTGGGGCATAATTCTTAGAAATATGTTTGGTGCAAAAACAAGACGGCTTATCACCCAGAGAACACTACATCCAAGATGAAGCGTGGTGGTGGCAGCATCCTACGATGTGGCTGCTTCTCTACAGCTAAGATCAGCTGAAGGATACTGTAAGATCATAGATTGCTCCAAATACCAATCCATTTTGGCATAAACCCTGCAGGCCTCTGTTAGCTGAAGGTGATGAAAGATTTTACCTTCCAGCACAAAAGTAACACAAATCCAAGTCACCAAAAGAATGTCTTCTGAATAAGAATATCAACATTATGGAATGGCCCAGTCAGAGCCCAGATCTAAAGCCTATCAAATATCTCTGAAATACACTGATTTTTCACATTTGTTTTTCATTTAAATTTTTTTATATTTAAATTTTTTATATCAGAGTAAAGGCAGAAAATGACCTTACATGATGTATTTTGGTCTCGGTCTTTTATACACCTTATTAATCTCTTACATTTATGGCATTTGGCAGATGCCCTTATCCAGAGCAACTTACATGTCTCATTTACACAACTGAGAAGAAGGGCTCAAGAGCTTAGCTGTGTTAGGATTTAAACTTTGGGTCAGTAAGCCCACGTCTTAACCACTGCACTACATCAAGGTTTGCACTCACCTGCCAATTACATACTGGATTTTCATACCCTAGATGCCAGTATTGGCTGGAATGTTACTGTGCAGTTGGTGGCTTATAAAAGGGGTCTGAGAGCAGATTAAGTCATGGGATTTGCCACGATGAAGTGATCAGGTTAGTCACACTAATCAACCTTTCTATCTAACTGGATAATCTCTTCCAGGAGCACCAAAGTAGTAACAGATTAAGGCAGCCATCCTGCCCAGATATCACTGACCTGGGATTCATTGTTGAGGGAGATGCCTCTGAGGCTCTGGAGCAGTTCTCCTCTTTTTTTGCCCCACTGACAATTATTCTTTTGCCTGCTGCTCTTTTGTAACCTGTGGTCATTTCCACTATGTTAGTCACAGCCTGACAGCATTCCTAAGCTTTCAAATAAACCACCCACTCAGCTCTTTTCACATTCATCCCATATACTATACTGTATATTTCATCACCCTTTATTAGTGTTAAAAAATGTGCAGAAAGTCTAGAAATAAATTAAGCCCTAAGTTGTTATTTAAAACGTATCAGCTTTGTAGACCAACCTGTGAGTCCATATATTTTGGTGTGATTTTCTGGAGGTGTAACAAATACACACAGTCTCAGCATCCCAATTAAATGCACTGTTCTGTGAACAGTAGGATCGAACTAAAACAATTGCAACATTGTTGCATCACAACAACTGTTCCCCGTGCTTCAGGAACCTCCCTCACTAGCAGGCCAATTATGGAGCTTGTCTCTTGTAGAACCTTAATATGACTGAACTCATCCGAAGGGCCTGGTGGGTGGTGAAACATCTCCAAGTTTAGAACACAAGTCTAGTAACTGTCTAGAATTGGGTTGGCTGAAATCCATCATTTTTAACCTCGGGTTCATTTAGCACTTCAACTAAAACCCAATAATCACTCAGAAAGCTAGCAGTGATATGTAAAATTGCCATTGGAAGAACCCATTATTGGGTTCTGTTGGATCAGATCTGAGTCATGGTATGCATGCATGTATTATTTAATCTAGCTCCACTGACCACACTGGTTAAAAATTTAGACTGACGCACCAAAAATACTTCCAAAGTTTAGATCGGTGTATGTGATTTTCCATTCACTAGCTTGTGTTTTGTGGTTTGTGCAACTACACAATGGCCTGATCATTCACTTCAAATCAATACTCTTCAAGGACCCCCTAGAGGCCAAGTCTAGGCACAATTCTAATAGAGCCAGTTGGTAACTTGGATCACGCTAAAAGCAGCAGTGGATGAAATTCAGCTAAATATCACAAAGCTGTACAAGGCTAACATGCAGGAGCTATGAGCAGGGTACTATTAAAACTTAAATAACTATTGTAGTCTGTCCACCTCTCTTACTTAGATAAATTAAGGAGCTAGATGACTGGAAATGTAGCTGCAGCTTAGTATTGATTTGGATTAGCTCTTCAGTTGATGTCTGTATATTCTACTGAAAAGACATTCTGCAGCATTTTCTCTCAGAAAAAATAAACTATTGAGGCATATGGCCATGTTCTTGTTTTGGGTCCAGGCAAAATGGTTTCTCAGGCTGAAATCCACTTTCCACATTACGTACATTCTCTTTCCATTGCTTTGCCTGCCTGCATGCCTTGCACTGCATATCAGTGGAGGTCGAGTAACACCATAAGCGAGACAATAAGCAAGTTTATGAAAATCTCTTCTGAGTGTAACATGCAGCAGCTCATAAACAAGCTAGGCAAAACACAGAGTTTTAACAGAACAACTAGATACAGGATCAAACAACGGCGGGAAGAGCAAGGACAGAAAAGAATGACTATATAAGGAAATGCTGCCTCAAAGGGGACCGAATCATGGTGGACATGACAAGTTTGTTCCACTGATGAAATGTCAGGAAGGCTTTGGCACTACAGCGCTTAGGAAGTGGTGCATTATTTAAAACGTTTTTGCAAATTTGTGTTTCATTTCTTTCTATCTCCCGACCTCATGTTCTCATTTTCATTCTTTTTTGTGAAAACAAAGCCACTCAATCTAGGGGGAAAAAAACACTGTGATCCATGCCTAGCTGAGCAAACTGAAACAGAAAAATCAATCCCTTCCACTAAACTGCAATTTACAAATGTTAATAAACATTTCCACTAGAGAGAGAGGGACCTGTCACGGTCACTGACTAATGTGCCCTGAATATGTGTTTGTGTGTGTGTGTGTGTGTGTGTGTGTGTGTGTGTGTGTGTGTGTGTGTGTGTGTGTGTGTGTGTGTAGCCAGAGTTATGAGAGTGAGAGCAAATACATGTTGATAGGAATGAAACACAATGCCTCTATCAGTACTGTTATTTGTCTGTTTACTGTTCTTAATATCTTTTATCTGATTCTGTATTTGGATTTATACCTGAAGTGGGTATGGCTTAATTCAAAAAGAATGTTAAACCACCACAACCCTGACCAGGCAATTAAAAAGGATGTCTGAATGAATCTATGAATGAATAACCTACATATCGTATAGCAGTGCGTAATACATACAGTGCACTAAAGAGCAAAGACTGAAGTGAAATGTGTCAGCTGCAGTTCCCCTACGGACAAAATTTGGCATGCATCTGAAAAATGTGGCAGTGATGCAGAGTGTGTAATTGTGTGAAGTTTGAGCCTTTAAATCCCAAGATTTTGGCAACTGAACCCCTACATTTTTGTTTTGAACATTATTCACTAGGTGGCAGTAACCGCAAAAATGAATCATAATCACCACTGCTGGCTGTGGCAGCCATAATTGTAGCAGTCAAATATATGGCGTAAATGAATGCCGTATTCTCAACACTATTCTCACCCAAATGCTCTGTGAGCCTTTCCTGAAAGCTTTGGCAATCTGTTCCCATATATAACACATTATCTGTTCCTTCCGAATGATGTATTCATATCCAGTTACATCTCAACTGATACTGTTTTTGGTGCTGTAGTATAAGCAGGATACATTCTCAAATTTTGTTGCCGTCATGTACATGTTGTAAATCATCATTATACTGTAAGCACCCAGAATTACAGTAGCTCACCAATACCCACACTGGCTAGTTTGGCTAGTTGCATGATGATTGACACCCAGAGATCAGGGATAATGATGCCCTGCTGGAGTCCTGGATGTAGATGAGTACATTATTAACATTCAAACTCCCCATTGCACCTCTCAGGACCTGTATCACATGATGATATATTTCAGGTAGCATGGTATCTGAGGTGTTGGTATTGTATCACTTGGCACATTTACAGCCTACTTTCCTAATTTCTGTAATTTTCTTTCTACATCCTTTTCAGGTGCAAGTTTTTTACATCCTCTAGAGGTTTAGCTAAGTGACTCACAAATGTATTGTTTGTGTAATAATCCCACACTAGAGACTGGAGTCAATTGCAGTTTTATTTTTAGCACGAAGGTGGTGACAAAAACACAACAAAAAGACAGGAAATGAAAAGAACAGAACGTGGAGGCAAAAGAACGGGAACCAGGGCAAAAAGGCAAAACACAAAATACCAAAAGCTCAGAAGATATACTAAGGCGGGGATAAATCAACTGGGGACTTCACACTCTGGTGAGGCGAATCTAGAAAAAAGCATGAACAAAAAACACGTTAAATTCAGTCCAAAAACACACGGGAAAAAAGGCAAGAAAAACAAGGGATATATTAAGCATAAAAAGATCAAAACAAGAGTCAAAGTCCTTTAAACTGGGCAGATGCGAAGCGTGTTCGAGTACCGCTTATTGCTGATCCGCACTGGGGAGAGCTTTCTTAGTCTTTTTATTTTCCCCAGCGCGGACTCCGGACTGATTATCCTGATCACCGGCAGATGCGAGTAATTGTCTAGGGACTCTGGGAAGCATAGTTCTGGCTTGTAGTTGTCCCCCGAGGCACTTTTAGCGCCCTCTCTTGGTCAAAGACGTGACAATTTGTTGACTAGTTACAACGTCTTTGTAAATTTGCGCATGCTCTGATATTGAAACATAGACTCAATTTAATGAAGTCACTGGAAATCATATTTCCGGTAAGATATCTTTCTGTAAATATTATGATTTGGAGATTAACTGTCATCTTTAATAACAAAGTACACTGCTCAAAAGAATTTAAGGAACACTTTGAAAACACATCTGATCTCAATGGGAAAAAAATCATGCAGAATATCTTTCCTGATATGGACTGGGTAATATGTTAGGAATGAAAGGATGC
>JAOVVH010000012.1:5861769-5874054 GCA_028566435.1 Scorpiodoras heckelii
TTTCACAGGTGTTCAAATACTTATTTGCAGCAGTAACACACAAATAAATTATTTAAAAATCATACATTGTGATTTCCAGATTTTTTCTTTTAGATTATGACTCTCACAGTGGACATGCACCTAAGATGAAAATTTCAGATCCCACCATGATTTCTAAGTGGGAGAACATGCAAATTCGTAGGGTGTTCAAATACTTATTTTCCTCACTGTACATTAAGGAATTAGTAGGAGACAGGATTTTAATAAGTAAGTGTAAAGCGATCTAGCAAAACATATTATTGCATCTGCAATTACTGAATATGTATTTTGGATACTGTAAAGGAACATGTTGAGAAAATCTGATGGGTGAAAATAAAAGCACACACTGACTAAAACTGTTCAATAATAGTTGACCAAATTTGCTGCATTTATGTTCAAGCAAAATCTGACTAGAACAATAAACACTGACTAAAATTCAAGTACAACTACATGCACATCTTTGAGAAAAGACTAAGACTAAAACAACATTCAAATTAGACCAATACAAATCAACCAGGACTAAGACTATAACCAGACTCACTGAAATACAAATCAAGAACAGATTTACAAATGTATTTTCAACAAGAGCTAGATGAGAAACAAGCACCCTGCAAACTGAGGCCCTGACCAAGATAAGATCAACCAAGACACAGACCCCAACTACCATGAGACTTAATGAGACCCTGTCCTAAACCAAGATCAAACTAAACAAGACCAAGACCACAACCAAGATCAGACTCAATGAGACCCTGACCCCAACCAAGATCAAATCAAACAAGACCAAGACCCAAAATAAATCAGACCAAATGAGACCCAGACTCCAACCAAGATCAGACCAAATGAGACCCAGATTCCCAGACTCAACTAAGATCCAGACCCTAAACAAGAAAAGGCCAACCAAGACCCTAATCCCAAACAAGATCAAACCAAACAAGAAAAAGACCCAAAAAAGATCAGACCAAATGAAACCCAGACTCCAATCAAGATCAGAACTAACAAGACCCAGACTCCCACATTCAACTAAGATCCAGACCCTAAACAAGAAAAGACCAACCAAGACCCTAATCCCAAACAAGATCAACCCAAACAAAACCAAGACCCAAAAAAGATCAGACCAAATGAAACCCAGACTCCAACCAAGATCAGACCTAACAAGACCCAGACTCCCAGACTCAACTAAGATCCAGACCCTAAACAAGAAAAGACCAACTAAGACCCTAATCCCAACCAAGATCAAACCAAACAAGACCAACACCAAAACCAAGATCAGACCAGCTGACACCCAGACCCCCATCAAGGTCAGCTCAACTGAGATCCAGCTCCTGGCCAAGGTTAGATCAAACTAGACCTAGACCCCAGCCAAGAGCAGATCAACCAAGACTTAGACCTCATCAAAGATGACACCAAGCATGACTTGGACCACAACCAAGATCACATCAGTTGAGACCCAGACCACAACCAAGATCAGACCAACACCAAAGCCTGACCCCTTGAAGCCCTGGACCAGCTATTCAAGATGTGTGACTTTGTTGAGATAGTTTTATTTCATGTTCAATGCATTCTTTTTTTACTTTCTGTTCCAATGCCACTACTACACTACTGTAGTTTAATGTGGTACCCTGTGTTTTCCTGCTTTACTACTTTTTTCTTATGCTTGCACTTTTTTAGTGCTACAGTTATTTCTATTTTTTAGTATTTTGTTTTTTTTACCTTTGCATATTTTGTTAATAGTTTTCTCTTACATAAAATAAAATCCATTATGCCATTATGTACTAAAGGAACATTTCAAGAAGAAGCCTAAATGCAAATAATAAAGTACTCACAGATTATATCAAATCATCCTTTTTTTACAGCTATTTTCTTGGATTTCATATGAATGAAGCTGAATAAAGCTTTAAGCTCCAACACTGTTTTTCTCTAAAATGTATCTGTTGATAACTTTTATACTAGTTGGATCTGTTATTGTCTGTGCAGCTTTCCATTAAATTGGACATAAAAAGAGCATTGTAAAACATTACAACCATCCCTAATTCGTTCAATTATTAAGGAGTTAATCAATTGAGATCTGTAAATCTCCCTTGATTAAAGGAATAAAGCATGTTGTTTTATGAGAATTCAATATTTAGTCCACTTCTCCTACTTCCTGTGAGCTCTGGGCTCAAAGGAACAGAACTCTCACTGAAGTAGGAACATATATTTTGCCTTAAAATATGACATAATAGGGATTCGGTTTGTCTCTGTAATTTATCATCTTGTCAGTTAAATGACTGCAAACAATCACTTTGCTATTGATCAGATAATAAAGGAAAGTAAAAGCTTATATTCAGATGGGATGATCTATCAGCATAGAGCAGTTTACTGGGATTGAGTAGACAATCTAGTCTGATCAGATGACAGTTATTTTTTTTTAATGTGACTGCAGTGTGAACATCATTGTTTCCTTAAATGTGTAAACCTCATGGTTAGCAGGCAGGCACTCTTTTTAAAAAGTGAAAGGTTATAAATCAGAAAGCTAGAAAAAGCTGCCAGACTTCGTCCTGCCGTGTCATTATGAAGGTGGATAATGTGACTTTCATCACCATAATGAAGCTGCATCTAGATGATCAGATGCTGGACAGGTCCCCCTCCTGCAACCACTTAGCCGAATGCACAGCAGTGACTTATTGAAATACACCTTTAATGAACCCAGACACACACACACACACACACACACATCATCATCATTCAGTTTACTTCACTGAACATCTTTTACCCCTCCATATATTTGTTTCATCCACTTTTTCTCTTCGCCTTACTTTTCTCTTTGTTCTTTCTGTCTTCTCATTGGTTTCTGACCATCTTTCCTCTCTCACTCTCTCTGGCTGGGAGCTGCTTGATAAAAGCTGCCTGGATGACAACTAGTTTCACACACCACTTATTACTGATGAAGCTCTGCTCATACAGAATGATCCCTCTCCTTTACCACCTCATTCTCTCTCTCTCTCTCTCTCTCTCTCTCTCTCTCTCTCTCTCTCTGAGTCAGCGAGCACCATGCAGAAGATTAAAAAACGATTTTTCCAAGACTGAACATCAATAATGCGTGAGCATATGTGTGAGATGACTCGACACCGGACAGGCGAGAAATCTCCTCACGTCTGAACGTCTGTCAGAGTCTTGGAGAAGAGGTGAGTTTTCTGAAAGCTGATTATCCAGACTGTAAACTGTTCATATTTCATTTCTAATTCACTCACCCCTCCTCTTCAGACTGAGAAGAAAATTGCACTCGGATGCTGAGTGTGTCTCGGTGAAATTCTGGAATTGTGGGGATGGAAAGAAGAGGAGGAAATCGCCCCAGGAGCATGTCTCTGCAGACCGAAGCCTCTATCAGCGAGCACATCGCCCTCGTCCCTCCCAGCAAACATGATGGAATAAACAACCTGCTTTGCAGTGAGCACGATTATGAGATTGCTGTGATGTTGGCCTGCTTTTTGAAGTGAATATATCAGTTCATGGAATTCACACAATTCCACAGCATGGTCAACAAAGATATCTTATACCAGTAAATCTCCTTCTAACAGCAGTAATATACAGAATTAACAAAAAAGACAAAGCTATTAGTTTGCATCACTTTACTATATTTACTTGCTAATCAAAAGCTTAAAAGCTTGTAGGCTGATTATCTGTTGGCACCACTGTACTGATCAACACATATAAGAATAAGTATTAAATAAGTGAAGTACTGAACTACTGTGCTTGCACATAGAGGAATTTGTCCTGCACACTAACCCATCTGTGCAGTGAAACACACATATACAGACACTAGCGAGGTGAGAACACTGGCCCGGGGTGGTGTGCAGCCTCATCCGGGGTGCCCGGGGAGCACTCGGGGGTTGGCCAGTTGGGGGATCGAGCCGGCGACCTTCCGGTCACAAGACTGGTTCCTTATCCACAAGCCCAAGCCACCAAAGATGAGGTCCTACTGAGATATGATCTGTATGCTTCTGAAAATTTGAGAATATACAGAAATTCCTTGGAAAAAACACCTATACCATTCCTCCTTTAAAATTGCATTGGATTCATGCTGATACGCAATAAGACACATTTTATCAACAGACCAATGCAAACATCATAGACATAAAATCTACTGGGGGAAAATGGTATTTTCAGCCCATTTTGGTCTAAAACCTTTCTACAAGTCAGTGCACAGACACAGGGCTAAAACAGCATTTTCCTAGCTTCAATACAGCTTGAAATTTCTTGACCCATTTCTTACAACTGGCTTTGTAAAAGCACTATTGTCACTTGACATCAGTACAAATCTTGCTTTTCACCCAAAAGCTAACTATAGATGTAGGATGTTAAAGATGTGAAAATGAATGAATGAATGAATGAAAAACATACTTACTACCAAACTTACAGGTTAGTAAACTTACATGGAATTGAATATCATATACATAATTAAATCACTTAAATGTTTAATAAAACTAATTCAGTTCCAGATGTTCTACATGCATTGGTACATCATAAGGCATCATGAGGAATTAGTGACTCGGGACAGGTATTTTTTTCTGCTTCCTCCCTCTGCCTTACATTTGTAATACACTCCACACTAAAACAAAAGCCTTATCCATCACTGTAAGCTGCAATGGGGCTAAATGAATAATGGATGTGACTGACTCTGCCTGACTGCTACATGAATATCACTACAGTGTCTGGTAGAAGTAGCACCATATGTGGATAACTGTGTTGGAATTGAGAAATGAGTTCTTTAATGATCATTTATCTGCACGCTGTACTATAATGCACATGTTCACACTTACACACACACACACACACACAGAGAGAGAGACACACACACACTGATATTCATGTAGCATACAGACAGGGTCAGTCTCATCCATCAGGGGCCTTCATTACAGATTGGACTCTTCATCTAAACAAATTGCAGCCTCAGGGTGTGGGGGCAAAAGAGAGAGAGAGAGAGAGAGAGAGAGAGAGAGAGAGAGAAGAGGAGATAATGGTGATAAGGAAGAGAGTAGAGAAGATTGTCTAAGAAGTGACAATCAGCGAATGCAGATTTGACACAGAAATGGTGATCATAGGTGCGTTCAAATTTGGCAAACTGAGGCGAACGTTCCATGCAAATGGTTTTCTTTAAACTTAAATTTCAACAGTTTTAGGTCTGCATACTGTGACGACATTAATCCTCTACGCTACTAATAACAAGCAAGGTATTATTCCTAAATTTAAATAGCTAATGCTTTAGCTGTATGTGATGTATGAGAGCTTGTTAATGCTTAGTTAATGCTAAGGATTCATAATGTACATTAGTAGCATATAAAAAAGAGGCTTTCAGAAAAAGTATCAAAGTAACTTCCAGTTAGATGAGTTAACCACTTGAATTATTGTAAGAATATTAAACACATATTGGGCACACATCTCCCTTAGTCCAGCATCCATGTTTGTTCGCTAAGAAGGATGTCCTCAAAGCGTTCGTAACTAATGTGTTCACAAACATTCGCACTGAACTCAGAGCAAACGAAAAATTGTTTGAAAATGTTCGTGAACATTTGCCTTTGTTTGATTATTTTAACAACCCTCATATCTATGAATAATGCAAGTGAGAGAGAGAGCGAGAGAGAGAGAGAGAGAGAGAGCGAGAGAGAGATGCACAAAATCATGTTTCTAATCTATTACAGATCACTGATCCTGTAATGAAACTTGTAATCAACATAATGTCTACAATTACACATCCACATTAATATTTTGTGGTTAATTTGGTAATAATTCGTTTTTTTTCAAAGGCCGCACACTGCTTATTTCATATAAAACCATGCAGCTCAATTCAAGTTTATACTACATTTATATTAAAAAAATTGCTTATATGTTGTAAGTTTACTATTACTGTTTCTGCTAAACATGGTTGTGTATGGAATAATAAAAGATTCTGTGCATTACACTGGACAACCTGCCTGTAGCAAACTGCATGCATGAGAGCTTCAGGAATGTATTGACTTAGAAATCCAATAATTAATCAATATGTTAACAGAGCAGTTTGCCCTCTACAGCCTGCAAGGTGAATCACTACTGCAATGATTTTGTTGAAATTTGGATCTCCTCATGAGTTGCATTTGAAGGTTAAGGAGCTGGATTGAGCAGCTGTGTTAGCTTTGACTGGGTATGTTGATATTTTTCAGTCAGAAAAAAATGACACTGTCAATTTGTCTGTAATTAATATGAAATGGCATGGCTAGATCTTGAAATTCTTTTCACCAAACTGCATCTTCAAGACATAAGACTGCATAAAGTGTATGATTCCAATCCCTGCTGTTTGTTATATTGCATTTGCTCCATCGCACAGAGTAGCACAGCACAAGCATGTAAGTGTAACACAACACAACCTGAATTGCACTAATGAGCTTTTCTCCATAATAAAGCGGGAGAGTTCAATTAGTGAAGCTGGGGGTGGGGATGCACAATTCGAACAAATAGAGCTTGACATTCCAGCACAGCATGATCCAGCTGTGGGTAAACTGGCAAAAATAACATGCATATATTTGTATTAAAGTCACTGGCAACAAAGATTCACAAATCTTTATTTCACTGAAGATCTGTCAATTAGTTTAAGGTTAGATTAAAGACATATACTGTAAACAATGAAGTACCAGAAAAATTGGTATACCAGTTAATGCTTGGTAGGTCCCCCACAGGATCTTGAAGGAAACGTTGCACAGTCCTCACACTGATGTTTGTTGAGGCCCCAGCACTGAATTCCAATGTTACTTGAGGCAGTGTTGCACGCTTATCACGTGAAACGATTTTTGCCAGCCGACGCTGGTCACGTTCACCCAGAGTCTTTTTACGACCACGCTGCTTTCGTAAGTTCGAGGTTTTGCTGGAATTCTTGTAGTCACGGTACACCCTTGAAATGCTCATACATGAAAATCCAAACTTTGCTTGTACCTCTGAAATGCTATGACCCATCTCAAAAGCTCCAACTATTTAACCGTGTTGAAAATCGCAAAATCGTGATGACTTGCCATTTTCACAGCGGAAACAGCTCTAAAAGCTTCCATAGTTTTATATACGCACTGGAGGACGCAACCAGTGATGTGCATAGGTGGCGTTGCTATGTATTTAGCAGAGGCTCCTGTACCAGTTTGTTTGGTACTTCAGTGTATATCGCAAATATTGAACTAGAACTAAATGCTGCAAATGTTTCTACCTGATCAGAACTATGTGTTTATTAACGATTATACTCTCCTGAATTATGATGATAAACAAAATTATCTTGTTATAATTAATTTATGAAGTACCACACGTGAGCATTATGGGGCTTATTATCTGTTTCAGACACGTAATCATTTTATTGCAGTGTAAGTTAAGTGAGCTGCTGCATCTCAGTGGGGCAATAAAGGGGAATTATAATATAGAGAATCATAATTCTGGAAGAAAAAAAAGTTATGTTAAAGAAGAAGAAATAATAATAATAATAATAATAATAATAATAAAACTGTTTCTGATTCATATTACCCCAGTAGTTATAATAATTTACAGTCTTAATATTATTTGTTTTCATCTTTTTTTTTTCAGCCGTTACCGACAAGCATTTTTGCACTCACCACTACAGCAATTTAAATTCAGTGGGCATCAGGCACAGTAAACAGTTAACATCGAATGGTTCGCCATATTTGTATGGGCAGCAACCAAAATATTGTGGTGTTTATTTCATTTGCATGTACCCAGCATTGTTTGCCAGAAAAAAAGTGTATATTTGTAGTTAATTAGTTGGTGATGTTATTTTTAGTATAAATACTAAATATTTAATATACTATCGATTAGAACCCTTGTATAAAGTCAATGGTTAAATAAAGGCAATGACACCAAAAAAACAACACTGACTGGTTTAAATTATTACATGATTTATCGGCCCAAGGCTAGTCACGTTGACAGTGTTTTTATTAGTCGTCCATGCTGAATTGTGCATTGGACTGTTTTTTTAAATGTCCCTGGTGAAAACACTCATGGAAAGTGTAAAAATAAAGTTACACTGTAAAAACAAATTCTATATATAGATTTTCAACAGTAAAATTGATAGTTTTTCCTCAGAGTAATTGTAAATTATATTCAAATTACAAGAATAAACTGTTTATTAAAATGTGTCATGTGATTAACAAAAAAAATCTGTATAAATGGAATACATTAAAAGTTATTTTTAACTGCTTTTAGATGAGACGTTTTTTAAAAACTAACCATAAAATACAGTATTCTTTATTGAAAAGAGTAGCAGCATTTTCTGTAATTTACACAATATGAATACAGTTAACCTACATTTAAGAAAATAAAATGCTTTTATTTCAACAGTTTTTAATTTATTTAAATTTTAAAAATTAATTTGACTAAACTTACTAAATTAACTCTGACAGTTCAGTTAAACTTAGACATAAAATTTTGTTTTTTGTTAGGTTAATGTGAAAATGTTCTTCTAACAACACCTGCAACAGCTGAGAGATGGGTTAGTGGTTAAGGGAACAGCCTTGTGAGTAGAAGATTGCTGGTTCAATCCCAATAAACGATGCAACAGAAGTGCTGTTGAGCAACATGCATGATCAACAGGTGACATTTTCACATTACTTAAGCTTTCTTTTTCATTTGTTTTTTTTATTTTAGATGTTAAGTATTGTAAAGATAATTAATGTCTTTTACTGTTTTCTACAGACATTTTCTGGCACCCCTGTTGCCAGAAAATTGCCCTTTTTTCAGCTCTTTTGCTGCGTATGTTAAAGATAATTGAGTCATTCCATGAAAATGGTACATTTGAGTCCCTCTCTACTCTTTAGCTGTATTTTATCTACTGGGTCACAAAAATCTATATTTTAACAACTTTACACATACATTGAAATATCTCCTTTAATACAGTGTAATTTCTTTTTTATTTATTTAATATTTTAATGAGAAATTATATTGTTTTTTTGTTGACACCACCTGTTTTGTCATGTCCCTCATGGCCTTCAATGAAAGTATACTTAGAATATACCAAATACAACTATAAAAAAGTCCATACATTTTGATATCAACCTAAACATCTATCTGTGCTTATTTGTTGGTAATATTTTTTATCAAAATTAATTGAGAATTATTCATTAAAATCACTTTATTTCATTCTGTACCTGAGTCACCCCTCAACCCCGTTACACAAATGATTCTCCCCCCATAAAAACAATGTTATGATCCACATGAGAATGTACATCAGGATGTGACATCACTCTTTTGGACAACAGGACACCAAAGACGGCAAGTGGCTTTCTTCTTTTACTTAATTTTGGTCATTTATCGTGTGATATTGTGGTCGTCAAACTCAATGACTCAATACAGTCACATGAAAAAAGATAGAAAACTGTTACTTATGAAAAAAGTTTTTTTATTTCAAGAATATATGCTAATTATGAATCTCATGAATGCCATGTTCTCTCTCTCTGGTGTTCACCATGTAGAGCAGTGGCCATTTTGTGCAAAAATCACACCTCCGTCCCACTCAACCAAAGTCCAATTTGAACCATTCTCATGGAATGACACAATTACTGTTTTTTACAGACATTTTCTGGCCCCCTGCTGCCACAAAATTACAGTTTTTTACAGTATTTTCTACAGTGCAGATTGTGGTTTAAAAGTAGTTTTAAATTGGTTAAAACTGCATGAAATTAGTTAAAGTGGGTTAAAATAGCAATGCCAACCTGAAGTTAGAACAGGTAAAGTTCTCATCCACACCAAAACCCCCACCCGACCTATATAAAACACATGAAAAATGAAAACGGAGTTACCTATACAATCTTAGAAAAAGGGTTCTTTAGGGGCTCATTGGACAATTTAGGTCTTTTAGGTTCCAACAAGTTTATGATAGGGAATAGACACGCAGAACCTTCATGAGGGATAAGGAAGAACCCTTAAAGAGTCTAAAATTCAAGAAAAGTCCAAATACAGTAGCACTGAAATGGAGACAACCTTGCCAGGAAACAAAAAGACAGAGCGTGCAACGTCCCCTACCTGAACAGAGGAAAACTGCTTAGTTTTGAAGGCAACAAACAATAAACCAGAATGACAGCGAACAAATTATCCTTCTCCACACAAAAACAGTTAAAGGGAAAAAAATACATCTGCATAAATGTAAAGAGAGGAAGCCAGGGACAGGAAGACCGAGATAGAGACCCAGAACCAGGGAGGGAACAGAACAAAGCAAAACCTCTCCTCCATGCCTGTCTGCTGTGCTTAGTAAGATGGCAGCCCTTGGAACCTGAATACACTCCCACATGTTGCCACACTACCTCTGTGGATTTTAATAGTACAGTTGGTTTATGTGCAGGGAAATGGAAATCAGTGAAAAACAAAAGCTGTCTTTGTGTTTAACTTTTGTTTGGTTTCTTTATTGTCCTTTCCCTTCTTCCTTTCTCTCTCCATATTCCCCACCACAGACTGTGTAGGTTGAGCTGGGGTCATTCTGGGCTATGTGGTGCTGAGAGAAAAGAAAGTGAAAGCACTTTATTCTGCATGCGAAGCTCACTGGCATAAAACAGGAAAGGAAGAATCATCAAACACACATACAGACATTGTAAGCAGGAGAGCAGATCATGCAGGTATTTTTAGCTCTCCTCCATAGTGAAGTAAATAAGGACGGATAGGACATCAGGTTCAGACTCAGCCTATTTGGAGAGGATTGTCCCCGCCAGGGACTCATCAATATTCTCCCAGGGAAAAGGCGGGCAGTACAGACCCAAGCTAAAAAATTTTAGATTTTGGGCTAACCTACAATTATGTTTCCAGGGATCTACTATCCAGGATTAACCAGACTGATCTTGGCATAGTATCGCTGTCATGGGGCATTTGCTGGCTGCACTAACTATGACAAAATAATGACTATGATTTATTCATCAATGCTCTACAATGGACATAGATAGTCTGTGTAAAAGGCACACAGTGAACGAATATTTGGAGCTATCAATATCTTTATAGCACAAACAGTTGCAAGTAGTCCACAGCCTAGTGGTTGACAAACCAAAGGTTCAAGGGAAAATAAAAATCAGCTGGGTCATCTGGGTAAGGGTATCTAATGTCAACATTTCTAAAAGTCACTGGCCCATTCATTTATTTTCAGTAACAACTTTATCCTGGTCAGGGTGGGCCTGAGAACACTGGGGACAAGGTGAGAATATACCCTAGATGAGACATCGGTCCATCACAGGCTATCATATACACACACTCATTCAAACCTATGGACCCAATACACCTCTCAGCATGTTTTCGGGAGGTGAAATGAAACAGAAGAAGCTGGAGGAAATTCAATGGACACAAGGAAAACATGCGAAACTGAGCACAAGATTAAACCAGGAGTCGTGGAGCTATGAATTAGCAATGCTACCCACTACAGCACCATGCCACCCAGTTTAGGTAACTGATCTGCTTTATTTGTTTCCCAAGGACAAAATTATCCATGAACACCTGCCTCCTGCTCTCCAAAGTTATTATATTTGGGCATACAGAGCACAGAGCTCTCAAGACACCACTGTAAACCAAGGTCAGATGAAAGCCAAAGTCAGTCTGAAATAGCCTCAGGTTATAAAATACTGATTTTAAAGATTTTTGCTTGTTAACATGCAAAATACCTAGCTAATTTATTAGAGTAATTAAACAGTAAGTAAGACAAATAAGAGATCTAGGGTGTTATAAAGGCACTATATGTAGTAAGTTCAACATAATAAAATAATAAAAAAGTTGCCATTGCTTTATGAATTCCTCTAATTTAGTCAGCTACTGTTGTTTAACTGTAAAATAAACACAGTGCTCAGCAACTTCTTTCAACCTCACAGGTTAATGTTATTTTTCTATCTCTCTCATAATGAGACCAAACTCAGGCCATACAAGTTCAAATGAGGAGCAGCAACCATATTTTAGAACTTGCTCATGCTGACTAATGAATATTAATGAATGTTGGTAGTCTGCTTAGGAATATTCATAGACTGGGGGCCGTCAGCAAAAACAGAATGAGGACTGGAGAGACAGAGAACAATGCTCTATAAACCAATGATTTAAAAACTTATAGACATGATTTTCCGAGTTAAAACATTCAAGGTAATACACAGAACTAATAGAAAAATAATACAATATAGCACACTGAAAAAGTGACACATCCATCGAGGGCTTGTCTTCAACAGCAAACAGCAGAGTGTGAAGGTTCAATTAGCAGGGTAAGAGCACAGTTTTGCTCAAAATATTGCAATGCACACAACATTATGG